>DF241529.1:0-74638 GCA_000507305.1 Breviolum minutum Mf 1.05b.01
TCTTTGGAGCCACAGGCACATGTGCAAACACAAGCCTATGCAAACACCATCTGGACACTGCAGATGCAAAAAGACCCAAACACCGTGCCCAAACTCCCAAAACGTCCAAACTTCTAGGCGCGCTCCCCCTTTGCGAGGGGGTCGGCGGATTAGTATTTATACTTTATACCCGTATCAACGGTACTGTATCAGCATCAACATTGGCTGCCGATTTAGGATATTTAGGGCCCTTGCAACCACTGCCTGTTTTCTTGCCAAATATTGGGTAAGAGTCAGAGTGAATGCCAGGGCCACCAATCCCAGCGTAGAGATTTGTTTATGTTTTGGAGTCCTAGAAACATGTAGAGACCTCTATAACGATGGTCTCGGCATGTATGGCATGCCTCTGTAAAGGGCGACAAAAGGAAGACAGCCACCTTTTGTCCCAAAACCCGCCCAGTGCATTTGCTTCAAACCTGTTCTTCAGGTTGCATGGAAACAAATTCCATAGGGCCACGTTGCACTTTGTTGCATTGAGACAATTGAGATGATGTCGCGGGGGAGTTTGCAAGGTTCGACTGTGTGTCGACACTAATTTGGATTGAGCTGTGGTGGTTGACTGTCAAACACCGCAGTTTCTTGTGTGCTTGCGCCGAAGCAATAGAGACCATAGAGATTTGCTGGACGTTTTCGCCAAGTGGGGACCTTTGAGCGCAATCTGACCTGGCAGCATAAGAAAGATGGTCCGATGGTGTGATATTGTGTGATGCGGCAGTGCAGCTGTAATGTTTGTGCTAAAGTAAAGGTCCTACTTTCATTTCCCTTCATCACTCTTTCATTATTCCTTATCATCGTTCATCTCTTTGTTGGAACCTCAGATAGGCTGGCCATTCGTGTCAGATTTGTTTTCTTGGATTTTCTTGGGTCAATCTTGGTGTTTGTGGTTTGCTACATCTACCCAGCCAGGAGGGCCAGCAACTCTCCTTCCGCGAACGTCAGGCACCCAGGAAGTCATGCGGAACTTGAGGTCATAACCGAAGGGTGAAGGGCTGAAGGGCTGAAGAGATGGGAGTCCTGGAAGTACTGACAATGTTCTCACTTGCCTCACGAACTTCTGAAAGTTGTAGTGTTGTCGTATATATTGGTTTGCTGTTTCAGCGATTTTGCGCCCTCTCACAGCCGTGTGCAAGGTGTCAGCAAGCGAACTTTCAAAGAGGCGATGTTGCCACAGATTCCTATCTGATGATTAGACTCTTAGACACTTTAGATTTTAAATCTATATGACGTGGTGATGTGTGTTGTACAGAAGATACTGCATGACATGATATGGTAGGACATGGTCCGACAAGACATGGTACTAGTATGACATCATTGTAGAACCTGACGTGATATCGCATATCAGAATATGATATACTATGATGATGTATGAGTGATCATGTATATATCATTATATATATGGCGATGCAAGGGTTTGTAGAGCCCTGGCAGCAAAGTGCATCTAGTCACTAGTAATAAAGTGGATCATTCGTTCAACATTTACAGTCTGCACAGTGGACAAACGAAGCAACCTCTCTTGGTGTTCCTTTAGATCTCTTGAGGTAGAAACATGTACAGATTGAATATACCTGGTAGGTATTCCTAACTTCCATCATCCTCAGTACAGATATGAGCAAAGAACTAGGCCATCGAGATCTACGTCCCCTTGGCGCAGACTTCGCGGTCCCTTAGCTCCTCGGCTTTCCGACACAAGACTTGTGCGGCTTGAAACAACGGATGCTGGGATGGAACACAGCATACTGAATCGGTTTAACGTATAACTTATGGTACATCTTAACACTTGATTTTGACAGTATATAATTTATCTCAAGCACTTGGATCGCTTAGTACTGTACTCTTTAAATTTTGAGAATCTTTGAATAATTAAACATTCATTGATATGATTTTTCTATACTCAGACTCACACTATTTTACTGTACTCAGACTCACACTATTTTACTGCAGAGAGTGTCAGTCACGACTGAGGTTTGGAGGTCTTGAACCTGGAGCCATTAGAGTTTCCAGAGTCGTTTGGCTGAGAGAATTCGAGAATGGAGCACCTGAAGAGGGGATAAGTCAAGACGAATCAAGAATATAAGAGATGCGAGAGATGTGTGGAGGTGTGCCGTCTGATTCGCCGTTCTTCTTCTCGACTAACGTTGTTGTATGTTGTTGTTATTGCAGTGGTGGTGACTTGAGATAATTCTGCAAGTGAGGCCACCGTCAGGGAAGGCTCCTGGTTCAGGCGCAACCTTGCAGCATGACGTGCCAACGTTGCTGGTGTTTACTGTAATTCAGTTAGCTAAAGGCTGGATGACCATCTCATTGAAGAGTGTGATGTTGAACAAGCAGCAATGTTGACTCCGCAATCCACACATGTTGATGTATCGGTGCAATGATCAACATGATTCATTTGCATGATTTAGTCTTGCTTAATATTACCTCAGATCTCCTGTTGTATCTGGTGCAGACAAAGGAACCTACAAATACATGTCCACCTTGCTGATATGAAGTGGTTTTGACATCCCTGTGTCAAGTTTCAATGTTTCAATGAGGACATCGGTGACCCGCGCAATGTTTCAGGAGGGGCGGATGACAGGGGAGCCGGCGCGGCTCCAAAGAAGAAGGAGAATTCCCGGGAGGCATCACGAGCAACTGCAATCAATCAAGTAGAAGGGGCATGTGCACTCCTTTGATGGTTCTAGATGATTTTACTTGGTGGGAGGTCAAGAAGGATCAGATAACGATTGCAAGGTGGTAATGTGATGCTGGACCCACGTGTCAATTGGTGCACAGGTGCAGAGCTTGCGCGTCCGAGTGGGAAGCACTGGAGAGGAGGAAACTGCTGCCGGTGGGTGGTGAGTCGACCTGTGTATAGTCAGTTGGGCCCAGTCAGCTACTGCTAGCTAGAGAACCCGAAACCTCTGAACCTGATACGTTTAACGGCTTGAGAGAACCATTGTATGGAAAGCTTTGTTTTTTTCAATGAGTTCATCCAAAAACCAGGGTTTTAAAACACGACCTAACACTTTTGGGTTCTTTAGGTAGAACAGTAAGTTTGTGTTTTAGACATTTTATGTTTTGTTTGCAGTAACACTGGGTCTACTTTCGAAGACTTGGGCAGTTTTTGAGTTTCATTGCTTTTCATGCTTTTTCGGTTTTTGCCGTGAAATAGATGCTGCATACAGGAACCGAGCTGTAAACAGGACATATATGTAACATATGTACGTACAACTACCAGCTGTACCTGCTACTGCCCCTGCTTTTAGTTGATCGCCCACAGCAACTCGCCTCATGTGGTCCGCAGATCACGCTGCAAAAGTTACAACGGCTCCAAGTTCGTCTCACTGCCCAGGAGCTCCGGGATAGTGAAAAAGTTGAGAGATTTAAGACATGAGTCTCCTTGAAATTGTTGAAGTTTGGTTCCACAATCTGCAAATCGGACCTTAAGCCTTAGGTATGTTGTTGCATTCAAATGAAGTCCACAGGCCAAAAAGTCAGCTTACTCAGGCATCAAAAACATTGCCCTGTTCCACTTGTATTTTGCATAGGTATGAAATGGTACAAAGGACTTGTATGGATTTTGTTGACCATGTGTGCAAGGAGTCTTCAAGCGAATCGCGGTGGGGGAGCTGGATTGTCATGATCGTTGATGCATGGGTTGGCGGATATTGTTCAATCGCACCCCTGAACGTTTCATTGTAGAAGGCAATCACGGGGTGCATCTAGGACACGACGGAGTTGCAAACTCGAAAAACAGAATCCGTGTTGTTTAAGGATGTTGCGATGTGTTGCCCATGTGACTTCTTTGATAAAACAAGAACCCAACCTTTGAAGATCATGTCACTCCAAGACCAAGCTGGTCGTGCCAGGCATTGGACCATTCGCTTACCTTGGGCCGAAGCACTTCCCAAGGTCAGGATATGTGGATATTTTTCCACCAGATCATTGACCAATGATTCCAATGATCAAACCCGAACCAAATCAAATGCACAATGATTCGGATTTTCATCCGATGGAAAATTATGCAAACTCATTGGAAATGGATTTTGAAGAGTCATGGCTGAGGAGAGAACATCAATAATTTTGATGTTTGGGGAGGTCAGGCAAGATTTCTATTCACCAGGACTTTGAATGAATTTGATAGGCTCTGACTTGGAAAGGAAATATAATATGAAATGCTTTGCAGAAGTAGTTGGCTTAGATAGCTGAACTCAGTTCGAAGACACTTGATCTGTTCTTTACGTTGATATAAGCTGCGGATGTTCTGAACTGCCGAGCTGGACCCATGTCCTCTAATGAAATTCGTTTTGCTTGGGAAAACATTCGAAGACCTTGACAATTCGATTTCTAATTTCAAAACATGGTGCCAAAGCTTTGTCCAGGTGGATGCTTCAGCTCTACCACCAGCACCACCGCCACCTGCGAAACCCGCGATGCGACCATTAGAACGGACCCTACCACCACCTCCACCCGCGGGGTCGATGGTAAGAAGCCCCTTGTAGCATGAAGCACAAACAAACGCACACTGGAAGTGCAACATGGAATTTCGCAATGTAGGTGATTTCAACTTGTATTCGGATGCAAGTACAACCTTTTTAATCTAGTACCCCATGTGTTTGAAGTCCAGATTCCTAACTTGCTAAATCGAAGCAATGTCAAAACAATTGTTTCCACACAGTGCTTCGGAATATGACCTTGATTTGGGATGATTTGGCTGCTCTATGCTGCTCTTGATCTATTCTCGAACTCGCTCTTCTCGGCTCTTGGTGGACGAACTTCCCTTGGTGTAGCCAACCTGCGTATGGTTTGATGATGTTCCAAGAACCACAGAGAAAGCTCTGAAGCTTCAATCATCTACGATTTTTTCTCAAACCAACATCCAGAGACCTCAACCCGGGATTGTGACACTGCTATCAATGGAACCCTAACAACTTGAGTCACGCCGCCCAGCCATGCATCGAATGCCAAAGCCCAAGCGGGCAGCGAATGGCTTCGGAGGATTGGTACAGGCGACTTGGGCATTGCATGTGCATTGCATCAACTATAAGACAATAACGGAGTAGCAGCAGCTATTGTTGTCGCCCGATGCCTCGTGTACGGAGATTTCCGTCCGAAGTTTGTCCAGGATCCTTGCCTCAGTGATATGCCTCGAGGTTCTGTTGGATGGCCAGGGTCGTTGGGGCTATGCATGGCTTTGCGGTTTACGCAGTTCTATAGGTAGAAAACCCCGATTTAACGGGTCGTCTTGGAATAATCTTTCGGATACGTTGACACAATTTTTGATTTGTGATCTCCCCTGCTGCCGCAGTATGAAGGTCATCCAAAGCCTGAAGATTTCGGTCTTCTTTTGGCGGCAGTCGTGAAGTGCAGATGGATTCAGCGAAGAATCTATTTACCCTTGTGCCCTTCATCCTTCAAGGGAGACCTGAAGAGAAAACTGCCTTGTTACTTGGCAACAAAGACATTGAATTGACTGAAAACACAATTTCCCCCCAAATCTTTGGCATTCCCAATGAAGTGAGGCATTCCATTGCCAATCAGCATGCCTTTTCTGCGAGCCTCTATAGCCAAGGATGCGTAAAGCACCTGCAGCCTCATAAGTCTAGTGTTACCCAAAGGGCATTTGCATTGCATTTGCCCATGACATTTGCCCAACAAAGGTTGAACCAAGGGCTTCATCGTTTGGGCCGTTTGTCCAAATGGAATGAAGCCTTGCAGCTTCAAACTCTCGTGAAGGACTGAGAGTGGCCTGGGCGGAGAGATGCTGCCCATGACTGGCCTAGATGACTTGAAGGTATTTGTCATGTATTTGTCTTACGGATGGCCGAAAATCAGTCAAGTCCAATGAAACGGTTGCCCGTAGAGAGATTCTCTGAGAGATCATTTCTATCCATTCGCATGCTCTATGATGTTTTTATGAGTGTTATATAGTTTCATATAGTTTGCTCAAAGTTCTTGTTCCACCCTCTGCCTGCTTGTGGAAAGTCACGGAACATGATGACTCCAAAGGACTTCTGTCCAAGTATGTTCTAGCTTAAGCATAGCAAATAGATGCAAATAGACATATCAGACATCTCAGGTAACTTGTGATCTTGCATGATCTTGCTATGATGCAGAAACGCATGTTTGTAGGACAGCCTTATGAAACTGGACGTCATTTCTATGAACTCCCTTGCTCGAACTGTCCCTTGGCTAAACGATATCGCCGAAGGCAACCTGATTTGGCGTGGTACAAATTCAATTTGATCTCGAGGTCGGAAGGCATGCCTGGTGGATTGCTTCGACAGTGGTCGAGGACCTGCGAATTACTATGAACGCACCTTGGACACGGAGGTTTTCATGTCAGTGATATTGCCTTGTCAAAAAAGATGCTAGAACTGTCTTGAGTCTTGACAATACTAGAACAGGCCCCGCTCAAACGTGTCATTTTGGATACGCATTTTAGCTGCCTCCTTGTGTCTTCTTTACTTCTACCAGCTCTATTGGCCTGTTTTTTAGTTTCATTGCCTTAGTCTTTCTTGGTAGTGATTTAATGCAGGATTTTGGGAAAACATGGGAAAACCATGCGCCGAATGTTTCACGTGACTCTTCACTACCCTTTGGCTGGGCTATTGCAGCCCAATGCTGGATGTTGAGCTGACTTCCACTCTGAGGTGGTCACTTACAACTCTCTTATCAGCTGTGCAGACCAGTGGCAAAGGGCAACTGTTCTTTTGCATCAAATGCAGCAGATTTTCGGCTGAAACTTTCATTTCGCAACACGGAACAGGTTGTTTTTGGCCTTGTCACACAGTGCTACGATAACAAACGGTTTGCTTCATGTCTAGACCCACAAATTGACTATACTCTCTCAGGTCCAATCCACAAGTTTTTCATATTGAGAGTTGAGAATATCAGCTCTTCAATAGAAGCTGTACCCGCATGTGTGTTCTTCATCCAAAACAACCATTTCAGGAAGACTTCGCTTCCTAATCTCGTAACATTCAATGCGGTGTTGAAACTCAACGACTGGGAGAGGGCCATGCATCTTTTTTCTGTGATGCAACATTTGCATCCTGGCGAAAGTGATCATTTGTGATGAGAAGGGAAGGGTTGAAATATTTTGAAATTGTGGAGCAGCTTTTTGTTGAAAATGCAAGATGCTCACCTGAAATGTTTCTTTTGAAGCTGCGTACATTGTAATATATATATATAATATATATATATATTGACGTACTTGTATAGGATTCGCTACCGAGAGACTGACCAAATCTCTGTAATTCACATATTATATGCAACAGTGGCTTGATTTCCTTAGTGCTGTGTGATGCTGTGTGTATGTGTGTTTTTTGTGAATGGTAAATGATTTGAAAATCCTTTGCATGATGTCTGGGAGTCGAACATCGCCAATGTAAATCTACTCAAATCTATACCACATGATACAACATGATACAACATGTCGTATGTCGGAGTTTCGGACTTCAAACAAGAAATGAACGTGAACAATTTTGACAATTTTGACAATCTTCAAGTTTGACGACACCGAGGCAACCGGACCTGGTCACCTGCAGCACCTTGGGAACGCGGGAACCATGGCGTTTGGCAGCAGATGCTGTTGCTGGGCCTTGAACGTCGTCATTGGCGGTTGAAGCATCGTGTTTTCAAGGAAAGGCCGAAAGGCCTGTTGGAATGAACTTGTATGTCTTGAAGATGTAAGACAGTCACAACAAGGTGGCATATCAAAGGAAGATGCAGCCTGGACGTTTTCAAGGTTTGAATTTGCTGCACTAGTATCACTAGTCATTAGTAATTAGTTCGTAAAGCATAATGCATAGTGAAAAGTGAAAACTAATTCAGTGAGATTCAGGGAGGCAATACATTAAACAGGCAAGAGTCTGAACTTTCAGATTGGGGTACAAGGTGGGTTGATAATTGGAAAACATAGATGTGACATTCAGTGTTCCATCTGAGTTGGCCCAGTTTGCGTCCCTTTATTTGTGTGAAACCTGAGGTTGCCCAGATGACAGCAACGGGATTCAGCATGAATACGTTGACCTACAACGCCTTTGCCAACAGCATTTTGGATGAGAGTTCTTAGGATGGACTCTGATGGACTTCCTTTTCCTTTTTAAGCAAGGATTCCAGGAGGTGCAGTTCTTTCTTGTCCCTGAACCAGCTTGTGCAACCAAGAAACTCTTTTTTGAATATTTTTGATTTATAGCTTGTATACACGACATACAAATACGACAATTTATTATGTGCTATTGAATTGTGGTCAATGCGAAAAATTTGCTTGGAACGTTGGCCATCACTCCAGGTATTCAATGTGGAGATTGGAGGCTGGCACATTTGATGCTTTTGCCAGCGACAGTCCAAAAAGATGCTTGGCGGGCTAGTTTGCCTTGCATACTGCTAAGAAAGTTCCTCAGGATTGGACATTTGGAAGTTGTTCTACAACTATGTTTATCCGCTGCTTCACCATCACCAATCATTGTTGGTCATAGGTAGAAGAGCATGATAGCACAGGATGAGCGGTGATAGCAGCTAGAAAGGGTCTTGGTATGTCTTGGTACTTGACAAAGTTAAGGTGATTCGTGAGATGATTTGTTTACCACTGTTGCTCTGTTGCATGAATTCAGGATGTAGTGTCCTACACCTTGATGATGGATGGCACTGCAGAAGCCAGTGCTTGGCGATTGGCTTCTCATTTCTTGCAGAAGATGTACGAGCTTGCCATTTCTCCAGCGCCCTGATTGCAATAGTTTGTGATATCCCGTGGTTATCATCGCTTGTTGTAGTGAATGTTCTTTGTTGCAGCAGTGCTTCAGAATTAGCCATCTTCTCATCTTGATTTCTGTTTCAGATGTTGCCGAAACCCTACAATTTCGCGGCACCTGGGCTAAACATCCAACCAAGGACTTGGCCGTTTTTCACATCGCTGCCAAATCCCTTCAGGTGCCATGGGATTGGGATGAAGGTGGGTGGACATGGCTAAACGTGAGCGGTTGTGAAAGATGTCCTTATCTATATATTCTGGTACTGGTACAGTGGTACGTGGAGATATCTACAGATGATGATCTGAACTCTTGACATAGTGGCTTTGATAAGCTACATTCCCTTGAGTGCTGCGTCAACAGGGTCTTCCTTGTAGTATATATTGTTGGTTGTGACATCTGATCGTTTGGAACTATCGAATGATTCCAGACATGCTGCAATACATCGCAATAGCCACTTTGGTTCATTGAGCTGAATATATTGTCCTGGCTTCTCACAGGATGCCAAATGTTGGCCGCGTTCCTCAGCACTTTTGTCACAACAGAGATGCTCCCAGCTCAGATCTGGCGTTCTTCGGCAGCACAATGCTACTCATTCCCTCTCTATTTTTGACTTTCCCTGACTTTATTACTTTATTCCACCTCCTTGCAATTTCTGCAACTCTTTTGATCCATCAATGCTTCCAAGGTGTCCTTTGCATTGGCACTCGGTAGTTTTGAGTCCAACTGGACATCTGCGTTGGTACTTTTCCAATCTCTCATTTGGCTACATCTTCAGCCGGAACAGGGCTGCTTCACAGCGCTCTTAGGCACGGTCTGTAGATGGCTTGATGGAACAGGTAAGAAAGTTTGAACACTACTGTATGAACTAGAATTGAAATAGATTGAAAGTAGATCTGAAGAACTTGAACTTCTTACTAAAGACTATATTGATAATATGTCTGTTTTTTGTTTACAGCAGATGCTTTTTCCTTGAAATGCTCTAGTGTGTTGTAGTGTTTGCAGCCAATGATTGCTCTTAACATGATTTGACAATAGTTCTGAGAATAGAGTTTCTGAAGCAACAGAGCTGAAATGTTCTACTAGGGTGTTCGCATCCGTTGCGCGCCAGATTGTATGGATGATTGGCAGCGATCGTTGCAGCTCTTTCGACAGATGCTTTGGCTATGAAACTTGCGAGACTCAAAATTCGAAACTCAAAAGGACAGAACAATCGCTGGAGTTATTATCGCAATTTTCAGTTGACAAGGTCAATGCAAGTATTTTAGATGGCCCAAGTGTCTCTTTTCACAAGGAAATCGGTGGATCAGCGACTCCAAGGATGATCGTCTCATCTGTGCGCCCGTCTGCACAGTCAGTCAAGTTCATTTCGAATTGCAAGGAGTGGCGTCAGGCATCAGCTACTTGGTCTCAGCTCGGGCCCGGGGTACTTCTCTGGATCGACATCCATCCCCATGTGTCAGATATTCAAGACCCAGGAAGACGATTTGAATTCGCGAAATGAGCATTTGGATATCAATCACACAGTCTCAGAGTTCAGCAGCCAGCTTGATCTCCTCCACATTGAGGTCTTTCTGGAGGTTTTCTCCCATAGTCGGCTGTCGGTTCCTATGCTTGGCACCTGGCAAAAGGCAATGAGTCAAGCTGTTCCCGTGCCCAGCGTGCTGATTTCCTTGAGATGGACCTTGGCCTTGGAGCTGTTGGAGCCTTGGCATTTATTGGGTTTAGATATGTTTGGATGGTTTGGATGGTGGTCGAAATCGTCAGAATCAGTCAATGTGAGCATCGTTGATGAATTGGGAAAGTATTTGCCACTTGAACCCGCATGAAACCAAGTTCCAGGTTGAGGCTGTCAGTATGGAGACGATGACACACAATGCAGTAATCACGGCCTGCGAGCTCCCAAGCTGCAAAACAGAAGTGAAGAGAAGACCTTGACTTTGCGTCGCCGCGTGACAATCAAGTCTAGCCAATTAGAGGTTTTTTCTGCAGCGGTCTACCAGAGCTCAAAACACAGACCAACGCTGTGTTGGGATCATAAATATGGCCGGGGCTGGGAAATCCACCTGCCGGAAAACCCGCTCTAACCCACAAGAAGTGAAATTGCTCAGATGTAGAGCCGTAGACTCAACATCCGACTGTGATTCTGCTGCGAAGGGCATTAAATTCATCACCCTACAGCCTCTGTCATTTGTATCTGTATGTATATATATAATGTATATTAAGATGCGTTTTTATTGAATGCATTTGAGACATTTTCATGTTTTAATGAACTCTTCATTCCTAGCACAGGAAATCTGCTCGCTGGACATGGGCCCTGCAACTTCTGGAGCGTCTTGCTGACAACGGCCGTCCCTCCACAGCCTCTTTCAATGCTGCAGCCCCTGGGGCAGCAGTTGCTGAAAATCTGCAAATATGTGGTTGCAACCCAGAAAATGCTGATGTCACAAGCCACTTCTGTGGAAAAAAACTTTGCAGCGACTTGCAGTGTTGGCATACTTCAGCAGATGTCTAACAACTTGCAAGTCAGAGGTATGGGCCAGGGATGGCCCGAGACTACCCTGAATGTGAAACCTCTACATGCCCTGATGCCGGAAAATGTGTATTGTGATGTATTGTGTACTCTGAGTGGATTGTGTTTTCATGTGTCTTCTTTGCCAACCGGTTTGGTGAAACCCCAAGGCCAGTGCTACGTCGGGGCGATGGCTCAGTGTGCTGCAACTGTTTCAAGATCTCTCACAACGAGACCTGAAAGCCACAGTGCCTTGAACTTGGTGATTTCAGCGATGTCCAGACTGGATAAAGTATGATAGAGTGACAGTGACATAGGAATTACGGATGACAGGCTACGTGAAGCTATACTCCATGCGCGAGTATGCACAGAACTATCAATAGCCGCTAGCACACAGGGGGTCGTGAAGAGACATGCGCAACATGGTCTTGGCAGGTTGCACAACTTGGTTCTGTGATGCCGAGATATCCAGACATGAAGCATGAAAATTACGCTGAGTCATCCTTCCAAATGTTGAGACTTACCAGCGGCAGCGCTGCTTTAGGCCTTTTCATTCGCAACTGCACTGAGCAGCTGTGAGAAATGCCACGCATGGCAAAGTGCGTTACTTATTTCTCAAGATGCTATAGCCACAGTGGCAGTGTTCAATGCTGCCATCAGTAGCTGCTTGGCTATGGAGGACATGTCCATGTCTTGGATACCCGTGAATACCCAACAGTGTCTACTTGACGAACATTGAGACTTCATTGTCAACGCATCACCTGTCGAGTCAGAGTTTGAAAGGTTTCAAGTGGCACCATGGCTGTGCCTGCCCCGTTCAGGTTGCGAGAGGGGAAGACAGTGGCGGAAAGCTTTGGTATTGCTGTCCGAAATGGACACGCTTTCGATTGAGCAGGACTTGCTGGTCCCACCAATTCCCGCCATTTCCCACCCACAAAACAAAAAGCTACATGGCGACATGACTCATCTTGTAGATCCGCACGCATCCGGATTGCTTCTTTGAATCGACCAAAGTAACAGAAATACATGTCTTGATTTGACCACCCTCATGATTTTCAGCTAGGTTCTGTAGGACAACCATCGGGTTTGTGACCTGTCCAGATCCTGTTTAACGGTAAAGTCCGGTAAGGCGCAAGCAAAATACTAACTGCGACACGCATTTGGGTACTCCTTATTTGTAGAGTCTTGTTTTGAAAGAGTTGTGATGTTTGTGGCCCGACATCCAGGATGTAATCAGCATAAACTCGGCAATCAGCAGCTGCGAAAAATGTAGCACCTTGGCTCCACAGAGGTTTTCTCGGAAGTGAGGCCTTCCGTCACACCTATCGACAACAAGTTGATATCGATAATGGGCCGTGCCATAGAAGGAGATGCAACACTGAAGACAAATAGACGAGTAGGGTAGATTTCTGATTACTGACCTCTACATCTCACACCGTAGCTTCTCTTTGGGGTATCATTCGATGAACAATCCAGAGAAGATACATGAATTGTGATGAGGGTCAGCGCTGCACATATCATAAGCCGGTTGTCATTCAAGAGAACTTCACTCATGGTGCAAGATGGAACTGATGGATGCCAAGCAAGAGATTAGACAATTCAGGTCGCTGGGGCGAATCGATTGCTCTGTTTGATGAGATGTGTTTCTTGGAGTGTGGAGTTTCGTGGAATTTCATTTCTTGTGTTCAATCACACTTGTAGCTGAGAAGACCTGCAGTGTGTACATGCAGGTAGACATCTGGAACACCTGACAAATTCATGTGGTATGGTACATCGAAGAAATGAAGAATGCAGAACGTGTAGATGCGTGTAGATTATTTGTTTCATTAACGTTCAGTTTTGATGTTTGAATAATACACTGCTACATGTCTACAACTTACATCACTATATGTACACTGCTCAAGATTCAGTTTGGAGCCAAGCAGTGGTCATGCTTTGAGGCTTGAAAGCTATTTTTCCAGATATTTTCTCCGTGAACTCAGTGATACTGAGCTGCAGACGCGCACAGAGGTGGGGGGGGAACGGGGGCTGAGAAGGAAAAGGCTGACATCTGCTCGGTTCAGCAACTTCTAGCTAATGCTGTCATGCTGTCATGCTCAATTCACGTTGTTGATTTCTTGCTCATGCTGAATTTTGGAGTCGGTAGGTGCTCACCTGATCTTACCCTGGTATATGTGGCCGTGTGGTTTGAGCATCTTCATTGGATGAATCCATAGAATTTGTTCTTTGAAGATATGACGAGGATTACATTGCCGTTTATCAACCAGAGGAACCCACCTGACATTGGTGTTGCTGTTCTAGCTTGCAGGTGGCGTGAAGCTGTTGACCTTTTTAATAACTTGAATCACCTTGCACTCCAAGCAGACGCCCTTTCATGGGATTTCGTCCTCTCGGCGTGTGAAGATGCTTGTTTAATTTATTCAAAGGTTTTCCCCTGTTCAATTCTTTTGATCCCTTTTCCATCTTTTCACCTTTCATGCTCAATCACAAGCTCATAGCTGGATGTATGCAATTTCACCATATTTCACGATTTCTTGATGATCAATCCATGTTTTTGTCATTCAGAAGTCAGCTGGTCAACATGGTCGATCCTTTGTGCATCGGCTGCATTGAATCGTATTAGCTAGAGCTAGATCTGCTCAATGAAATATAGGTCGAGAGTGGAAGAGAATCTTAACTGAGGAATGCTCTCAGTGGCCCCAAGCAAATGCCTTGCTCCTGCATTTGTCCCACTCAGACTTACAATTCTTGCGGCCGTTTGCCAAAGAACATCATGCGGGTGTGAGGGGACTGTGTCAGCAGACATTGAAGACATGTAATGGGAATTCCTTCCATATTTCAATTTGGCAAAATCTGAAAGTCGTTTCCAAGATACTGTGCAATCCTGTTGGAAGATCGAGTGCCCTGTCGAGGCATCTGAATATGTGACATGAAAGAGTTTGCTTTAACTATATACTGCTCGCCAAAGTCCAAGGTGACCAGATGCGCAGTTGGTGTACTTCGTACATGTTTGTCATGCTGCTGATCCATGACCTGTGCAAAACCATACAATCCTCTGGCTCAAGCTTTCACCGGGGGCCGGATCCACGACGCGGGGAAGTGGACCGGATATCCAAGGCGGCAAAGTGTCAACCAAGTGTCATGGGAGCCTGGTTGAGAATGTTTACAAATGTCGCATGAATTTGATCCAAACTTTTGTTCAGAGTTCTGTTTTTCGGTAGATTAACTTGAAGAATTGGAGGGATTTGGGGTGAAATTCAGTATACTGTGCCATCTATCATGTAGCATACTCGAGCATACTCTGACGATTCCAGATTTGATTTGGCAAAATATTGTAAATGTTATGATATGATGACGTGACGGCCTTTTCGAACTCTGGGATCGAGACCTAGAGAGTTTCTGTGAGAATGATGGTGCAGTGCAAACTGGTCAAGGCATGTCAAGGCCATAGTGTCGGCACGTAAACACACATATTGCAATGCCTTATATTTCATCATACATCATTCAGAATACATTCCATCAGTCATTTTATCCTTTTGGGTTGTCCAAAGATATTTGGTGATTTTGTTTATTTAGAAATGTGGGTCATCAACGTTTCTCCATGTCAGGCAATGGCTCCAGCTGACAAGGCAGCTAAGGACCTGCGCCGCCACATGTCACGTTGTCTCATTTGATCTGCTGCATCAAAGTAGTCAAAGAAATTTAAATGAATATTATATGAATTTATGGTTTCCAGGCATACAGACCAGAGTTTCAGAGATTTTCCATTGTGGATCTTAGGTGTTAGTTCTTGGACCTGAGTGTTCGATGACTTTGAAACAACATCTTTCAGCTTAAGTTTGGCTTTAGGAGGTGACTCCGTTCTATCAGGGCCTGGTTCCGGTGCTCAGTTGATTCAAACTTCCAACATAAAAACAAGGTATCAAAGCTACAAGGCATGGGGCATGCGGCATGGGGTAGGACAGAGTCACAACAATAGCGATATCATATTTGATATCTTCTGTATTCCCAAGGTACCAATGAGCAAGCGCCACCTGACGTCGGAACTTCAGTGTGTTGACAGAACTTGAAAATGACAGATGCAGGGCGCAAGGTGGAACTTGGGATCAAGAAAAACGCATTGAGAAAATACGAGAAGACTCCGAGAGAACCAATGCGTTTCAGGCGCATGCCAACCATTTCCTCTGTGAGTACAGCCGACTCCGGCGGCGCATGGATCTGAGATTTGGGAAGGACCAGTGAAAGTGAACGTTTTTGTTTCAAGAAAGAACCTTTTCGGTCAGTTGCCTGAAGTCTTTTGCTGAAAAGTAAGTGCCGGCATGTGACATATTCTGTCGCGATCACAGCGATGGTAATATCATGGCAATACTGACACTGGCAACTAAGAATCTTCCAGTCAAGAACACATTCATCGATCTTGACATTGGCACGGGCGCTCAGTTGGAGAGCGCTTTTAAGCATTCAATGAATTTCAACATATCGAGGAACCTCGTGTTTCCCATGGTTTCTTGGAGTTTCCAGAAAGATGGTGGTTGACTGTGGCTTTTCAAAAGCTTATAGAGATCTGAAGGCAGTGATTTTAAAGGTTTTTGGATCCCTGGCTGGTCCAGTAGGCCAGGAGTTGCAGCAAGGTGCCAACTTACAAGCCACACCAGAAGATGGACATTTTTTCAACTGCTCCCTGGTCAAAAGGCAAAAAAGAATGCTCCAAATAGGATCCCGAGTCACCAGCATTGGACTTCTTTTGTCAGTTCTCAGTACTAAAAGTGTGCACTTTTACATCACACATGTCATCATATATGTCATCCATTGGGCTCATAGATGACGTTTGAGGACTGACTTTGCAAAAGGAAGTTTGCATGACTACACATATTTTGAGTCTCAAGTCTCAAGGGTAAACTAGGCAGCCCTGGGACATGGTTCTTCGTTTGACCTTATTCTTCACAATTTATTTATATAGTATATAGTCTCCAAACTTCACACTTCCCCATAGTTCTATGTCATATTCTATGTCAAGTTGTGCCTATCCGTTTCTTTCATCAAGGTCGACCACCATCCCTGGAGGGCTTTTTCAATGAGAGGCTTATTCGCTCCGCACCAGGGAGTCAGGTCGAGGCGCCGGTTGAAGGGAACTTCTGGAGATGGAACTTTGTTACAAACAGATCTAAAGTGCAAGAGAAAGGGTGAAACATGTGAAACACTTACAAGTTGGTGGGCACTGACAAGCGGGCGGATACAAGCGGGACGATTGCGCTTCGCCGCTAGGGACAATCGACCAGTCCAGCCGAGATGATAATGTTATAGAACTACTGGTACTCACATTTCTTAAATCTCAATTGACCTGAAGATTGCGTACATCCTGGATGTTGCAAAACAACATGAAAAGAGCTTGAATATCAAGATGTAGATGTAGAGAGCCACACTGAACCCAGCTGCTTTCCTGAGGATCAGACGGAGGAGCCACCCAAGGAGGCGGATGCTCCGCCGGTCATTTGCTTGGTCCGGGGGTCCTAGACACTGGGATCCCTGGCCGCAGCGTTTTTCTTAGGTGCTTTCAAAAAGACTGAAGCTGATTGCAGACGGGTGTCTGCAGACCAAATCGAGAATTTGCTTACAACTTCTAACTTGGAATCTACTTGAAGTTTGGAAGGCACCAAACCGTCCAAGACTCTACCTATACGGACTTATTTATGAACCGTAGACTGTAGTTACATGATCCAATGCATGAGTAGCTGACCGCCTTTCCCCGAGCACCTGTGAACAAATACTGTTTGTGGTTCCCAACCTCTTGCTAGCCTCAGCCAGTTGCGACTGAGGCAGCTGCTCTATCGTTCACAGGTGGAATGAAGGGTGATTGTGCTTGTTCCGCTTTCAAGTTGTCAAGCCAATTTGGAAACTGGAAATAGTTAAATAATGTTAAATAGATTATTTTGAAGCCCTTCCTGGTGATCATGTCAAGTTGTTGGCCATCTTGAAATCGGAGGGGCTGGGGGTTTAATGGCATTTAGAAAACACCTCATACTGACTCTGCAGCCGCGAAGCGTTCAGGTTCTAAAAAACCAACATACAGCATGGGCTCAGAAGGCTGGAAGCTCACAGATCATTGGATTGCATGTTGCCTTGACAGTCTTTGTTCACCTCGAAAGAACAAGTCCAACACCTGTGGCCCAAGCACCCCTTGCTGAAGCTGCACAGCTCTTCGTTTTGAGGCCATGGTAGCCGAGAATGTCATCCATGTGCATTTTACTGGAAGGACCCCTGGAACCCAAAAAGCAGAAAACATGGTGCGTATCAAGGTTTCACGGACGTCAGAACACATGGTGTGAAGGATAAGGCTGCCAAAAACACATCAGCTGGATTCAGCTGGAGATGCTTTCATTGGAATGTAGAGTCGCTCAGCCACTTTCCATCCAATCACTATGTACTGTAATATAATTTGATGGCAGAGGATGTTCCAGGCACAGCGAAATGCTTCACTGGAATGTATAATTTCTGTATAATGTTTAAATGCCAATGACACGAAGTTCAACGTGGAATTGGGATGTTGATTTGTGAACAACATTTTGCCAGGACAAGGGATGCAGCAGCGGCGCAGATTGTAATTTTTGCCACCTCTGCAACCAAGGCAGCCAGGGATGGGCGTGGTTTCTGTATATCGCCAATACCTATGAATACCTGTGACATATTCAAGACATCTTACGTCAAGGGAGTGAAGGGCACTGTTTGGCTTAATTTCGGCGTCCAGAGCTGCTGGTATTTTTGTAGTTGGAAATGCCAGGTGAGAAAAAGAGGCGACAGAAAGAGAAGCGAACGGACGGAGCCTCAAGATTTGACAAGAGGTTCTGTTGCAGGAGATTCCTGAGGTACTCTAGCATTTCCAATCATCTGTTCTATCACTTAAATTCACTTATATAAAGCACATAAACATAAACAATATCAAAATGATGAACATTGAATTGAATCTTAAACTTTCATAAACTTTCCATTTTCATGATATGTACAAGAATGATCTACAGGCGACTCGCAGCACCATTTCTGTGACCTGCGAGGTCTGGCGCAGTATTGACCGCGTTCGTCAAGCCTTTGCCGCTGCCAACCACCAGCCGGCAGACTCGGTGCATGGCGATGCCAGCAATCAAACTTTGATTCTTACGCATTTAAGTAACTTTGCCACCATTTGAAGCTATCGGATATTGAAGTGATTTTTTAAGACAGTATATAAATAGATTTACTGTAATATGCACAATAAGCACATGATTCTACTCAAGATGGTGTTTTCTTGAATTCCTCGGATTCCTGCAAGCAGTCAAATTCACACTTTTCCATATCTTGCTCTGCTTCATTCGGACATATCATTTTTTGTCATTTTTTTGAGAATTGGTCTCTCAATGCTAAGGGTTGATGCATGAGTCCAATGCACAATGCACGTGTTTGCCTCAGTGACTTGCTGACTTCGGTGGTTGCAGTGTCAAACCTATGACCATGTCAAAATGTATCAATAGACGTCGAATCCAATATAAACAAGTACATATATACACATTGTTTTGACTGTGTTGATACGTGCTTGGTCTTAGGGTTACAGTAGCCAAATTATGTTTGATTTATAGTACAATGTGTGCGAACGTAAAGTACAAACGTAGGCTCTGAAAAAGAGCAGAGTTCCGCAGGTACACTTGAGATCAGACACATGCTTGGATAGGATAGCGGATAACAAAGCAAGAAGGTTATGACTGTAACGAGCCGTGATGTCTTGTCACTCTGAATCTCAATCTCTGCCATTCTGCACTTGACGTGGCATTCCTACTGATTCAATCCGCGACATATTGACGTACACAATGTGTGTCTGGGTGTTGTTTTGGCACAACTGCTGTAGCATTGCTAAAGCGACCCGTTTACTCTCGTTTCGATTATTGATTATTGCAGCAGCTGCGTAGGGTTTTGTAACCTAGGACTGCCACAATGTATACCTGACAGTACCCCGCGAAAGCACAGAACCAGGAGCTGTGTCCATGCGATTTTGCTTGGCCGCTTTTGAAAGCTTCGCCCAAAAACCGGGTGCCGGGGAAAACGCCAATGGGGTTGATGGGTCAAGGTTGGTTGTGGGGGAGCATCGACACTTTACTCCAACTGATGAATATGATTCAATGTCGTTGAGAATTTCAGAATGCTTGGAAATGCCGGGAAGGAAAAATGCTACAGACCCACTGTTCCTCACGTAGAGTTTAGTGCTCGAGAGATTGCTTGCAAAAGAGTCCTGCAAGATGGGTTGCATTGGTGGGACTTTACAGTAGTGAACAATTCTGTTCACCTACTTAAAGTAGGGAACAAGTGTATTGGTCGTATGCTACTACCATTTGGATGTGCATATGTTTCTTACATGTCTGATAATATACGTGCATGAGTATGTACTAATATATACAGTACACATCAATTTTACGTATTTGTTATTTGTGTATCACACACCAGACTGTGCAGGATAAACTATCCCAACCACGCCAGGCTGAGGAGAATTCAGACATTGAGAGCAAAGTACGTACTCCTGGCGCAGTTGAAGCCGAAGAAATGCTTCGAGTCAATAGGTGGAAGATGGTGGAAGCATTCATAGCTTTCTGATGCTTTCTGCTTTCTAAGTGTGGCCAGGTGCTGTCAAGTCCCGAGCTTTCGGTGGAGGACCCAGACATATTGCAATTCTTTGTGGGAAGACTTGGGAAGCTTCAGAACTCCAGTAGAACTCCAGAACAATTTAGAAAATTGACTCTTGCAAAACTGGGTCTAAGAATGGTCTAGTCACTCCGCTTCCATATCCGAGTATCGATTAGTAGATCTATATTCACATCTATTCAGTATTCACCTTATGACCAAGCTGACCTGGAAATCGCCGAAACTATTGCTGAACGAATTTCCTCATTACAAAGGGGTGAAGACAGTGAAGATGAAGATGATGAAGAAGATATAAGAAGATGAAGATGATGTGAGGATGCACCGAAAGTTGGAGAGATATGGTGAATGCTCCAGGCAATCCGCAGCCCAGATGTGGAAAAGCTTGTCCCATGTGTAACTTCAATTAAGGGCATTAAGTTCCTAGAACCTAAAGCATTCTAAAGCGATTATATACAGCGACTATACGTAAATCATCAATAATCACCATATGTCTATCATTTCCAGAGCAATCACTGAGGTGCTGCTGGGTACTGCGTCCTCAGCAGAGTTCCCCGCGGAAAGTAGGGTCAGCCCAGAAACCAGAAGGTGGTAGAGAATGACTATCAAATGATATCTATATAGAGGTTTGACCGGAGCTTCGTGAAGACAAGTGCACAGTTCGCACAACTTGGCTTCTGGTCCTCAGCCCAAATTCACATTAATCACATTCACACAAGCATGGTGTAGAGCAAAAGGATCAAGATTTCTTCATGAGGATGCGGCAAAGGTGTGATGTGTTCTGTTTCCTGACAGTTACTTCATGCATCTTCTCGTTTTGCTCAGGCTGGGATGAATGCCGTTGCATACAGGCATGGCTGGCCCTTGGTGCGGCAAGCTGCACATTTCGCGAGACTTTTGTCGACAGGGGAGTGGGTCCATTCCCAGAGAACATGTTGTATTGACGTTTGCCATTGGAGGAATGAACGCATGCGCGATCGATATGTGTCTTTTATTTGTTTGTTGTTTTTTCGATGCCTTGGTGAATTGTGAAAGACAAGTGAAAGTCGCAACATCAAGGGGATTCTGTCCAGGGTGAGGCCTATGTGTCAAGTTTCCAAGTGACGCCAAGTGCCAAAGCAAATGTATTTTCGGAGATGGCATGAAACAAAAAGTAACTAGACCAATCATGCAGTTTTGCATGGATTTTCGGATTTTCATCAAAGAAAACACCAAAATCTGTGGCTTCAGCCTGGGTTCCTTTCAACTGGGATCCAATAGAGGTCCTGAGTCCCAAACACTTTGCCGCTGTCAATACCAAGGAATGTCGGTCAACATGTCGATTCTTTTTGGGGGGATGGTTTATTATACGGTACCGTATATATCATGTAGGAACTCATGGCTGAAGCTGGTGGAAAACATAAAGTTGGCTCAGGGCCGCACAGCACATCAAAGATAGTGAAGGAACAAAAAGAGAAGAATATGTGCTGGAATATGTTCCTTGAAAGATTGCATGTGATTACATGCCTTTTGGGATGGCTTCTTCAAGGATTTTTTTTTTAACATAAAGATGAGTGTATCAAAAAAGCAGACCTTCAAAAGGAAGTTCCCGGTTTCCCGACAGAGGACTGACATTGCTTGAATCCTAGGCACTTCCTTGTCCGACCCTGGACATGCTAGGTAGCAGTGGCCTTGTAGCCGTGTCGTTAGCGCTTCTTTTGGCGAAGGACCTTGCTTGCAATTCTGCAAGATGTTTTGACATGTTTTGGTGAAGGGGTGTGCCAGGTGTAGATCATGGACAATATTGAATTAAGCAATGATATAATATCGCAATATAGAAATATATTTGAAGTATATAATGACACTCAAGAACCGCACAGTTTCTTTTTTTTTTCACCTTTGCCAGCAGCACGTGGACGGGCCACGGCTGGAACACCCGCCCAGAAGCTGGCGTTCAAAAAAGCAGAGCGCCGGCGCAGGTCTTGAGTCATGTTCAGCTCAGAGTGGAATGGCAAGAACGTGCAATGGCATTCCTGTTAATTTGATTGCCGCAAATTGCAATGATTGTTCACTTCCATTTTCAATGGTTGTATTAATCTCATACAGCTACTCGCTACTGGAGAATCAGCATTGTTCCGATTATGTCTTACGGTATCTAAATTGATGCCTTCCGTTGGGGGTGATGCTTTGAGTGCATGATTGTCTCGTTACTCAGTACTCATGTTGAAATATACTCATAGAGATAATTACTCCAAAGCCAACATGAGAAAAGGCGATAATATCAAGTTTGGATAATCAAAGCATACCGCGTGACTCGAATAAAGATCAAACAATATTTCACACCCCATTGACTGTCAGCAATATTGGAAGTATTGCAAGGTTCTTGCATGGCATTTCTACGTATTTGTGAGCTTGGATTCTGCACAAGAATGAGAAAGATGGATTTACGGATTTACTGTACTATTCGGCGGATTTGAGGGAGGTGGTTGCTTCTCGCCGGCATCTTGTGGCTCTGACAGCAATAATATCCTTGAGATCAGACGAGGTGTGGGGATGAGTTCCAAGTGACATGTTCTTTGAACAAGAAACAGCCCTGACACGAAGCTGAGTGGAGCTATGGTGAAGTACATTGAAATGCCTTGAAGAAGCGACGGGTGTGAAAGGATTTTTGTATCGACCAGCGAAGTCTTCTTGGCCTGATATCAGCTTGACAGGTAGAGGTGCGGTTATTCCCTCAAAGCTGGAAATGCAAGGGGCTCAGTGGACTCTGTATGTTTTCGCTGTGATAGGGGGAGCATCTCCAAACATACCACTTTGTCCATCTTTGTCCCCTGTTTGTCATCTCTTGGCGTTGACATTTAACTTGTATGATGTCTTCTGATTTGCAGAGGGGTAGCCGTGCTGGATTGGTTCCACTCCAATATTAAGGTTGCTTAGTCTCCCATGGATTGGCTTACAAACAGGTGCTTTTTGATCTTTCTTGTAATCTGTCGTACTTCTGGGTCTCAAGCATTCGGAAGCAGCAGAACCACGATAGTGCGGAGCCATCGAAGCACATTGGATGCAAATTTTCACATGTCATTTGCTGCCAAGGCCCGACACCCTCACGTTGCCCTTCATTCCAAAGTCTGCCAGCCAGCAGGCGAAACCGGGGTTTGAACCTTTCAGAATCTTCCTGCAAAGTTTGGAGATTGATAAAAGACAAAAGACTCAAGCGATATCAATTCCGTACACAAACATCAATCTTGGTTCAGGGGGGTTAGGATCATATTCTGTAGGCTGTAGGTTGTTTAGTGTGCTGCAACAAAAGCAGGGTTTGAACTATTCTGGCTGCCAAGATTTCTGGTTTGCTGGATGATTTTGATGTGCAACCAGAGTACGAAGCAGATTTGGTCCACGCACAGCTCGCTCACCGCAGGCTTTCAGCCCGAAACTTATAGCATCGTGTGGTTGAGCTTTGTCCTGCCAATGCTCTGAATAAGGCAATGATAAAGATGTATCATGGAAATATGGAAGAAAGAAAACAAATCGTCAGAGTGCTATCTTCGCTGCGTTTCATTCCAAATCTCAGCATCTCAACCTAAAGTGGACAGCACCTTCTGGACTATCATTTGTCATTTTGGACTCCAATTTATCTGAATTCATCTCACATTTTGTATCATTTTTCTATGATTTCGTCATGTTTTCTCATTTTGTATGGAATTTTCGGGTCTGAGGCCCAGACGCTTCACCTGCAGGGTCCAACATGCTGCTGAACAAACAGGCACGGTCCCAGGGCATCTCGCCCAGGCCAGGACGGGACAAAGGTTTCTGTGAGTCGAATGAGTCATTCTGAGTCATGTCAGAAATGTTCTGAAAGAAAGATATCAAGTTTATCAAGCTTCGATAAATTTGGCTAATCCTGCGCTCAAAACCTAAGAAATAATCAAGATCAATCTAGCAAGAACTGAACTTCCAACGCGAGACACTTCACCGAGGATCAATAGACAGCTGACCATGAGTTGTGCAATGACCAGGCATGACAGCAAAGATCCCTCTCCCTTTAAGGCACGGCATCCCTTTCACTTGGTGTCCAGCTTGAACCGGGGTATCATATGTCATAATTAGTTTATAATAATATATAGTACTCCCTCTTCTCCCTGTGTTTTTTCTGGGAGCTTCAGAAATGATGGCATTGATGAACATTGATCATGATTGATTTTCTGCCTCTTCCAAGGCTTTTCATGTGTCTGTGCAGTGTACATCCTGCAGGAAGGGCGAGTGGAACCGGAACAGAGGCTGTCTAGATCGTCTGAGCAGGAGCTATTGCAAAACGGAGTGCAGCCGAGTAAGTCATGTTTCTCAAACTTGTTATGACAGTTGCGGCATGTTACAGCATCTTTCAGGCAATCCAACATGCTCCAACAAATCAATGATGATCATGAATTATGGTTATAAGTTATAGTGGTTATGATGGTTATGATCAAGGGATTCTTCCATGCAGACTAAGCCAAGTTGGGAAACACCCATGTACGGTCCAAGGCAACACATTGGCGCATCGTAGCTGTTAAGCAAAGCATTGATGGGGCTGAATGGATCCAGCACTCGTTTCTTAGATACTTACTAGATATCATATATAATTACACAGTATAGATATCATACGGTAGAATTTATGTAAAACGATAGCTGATACATATACAATCATATATATATATATGTTGATCATGAATTAAATACACGGTGCAGTACCTTATACAATCTTATGTCACGGCCTCTGAGGAGGACTCTCCAATGGGAACTGCCTTACGTTAGCATCTGAGTGCGATTCGAGAGACGGAGCCACGAGAGAGAGTCTTCTAAGATGCATCATTCAAAATTCAATCAAATTCAATCTCTCAAGAAAAACATGAAGAAATTTCCTTCAAATTTTGAATTCATTCCGAATGTGAAAACATGAATGACTGCCGGCCTTCGCCAAGGGCAGGCTCGCCGAGAGCGGACTTTCGGCAGTGCCTCTCCCATGTTAAGATTATAGACAAGTCAATGTGGCCAGATATTCGGGTTTTTGAGAACAGATGTTGGATGCACTATTCATTTAGTGTAGACTTTTTGCATGCTTTTATTTTTGGCAGTGCAATTTGACAAGATTGGCAATCCCAGGCGTTGCTGCTGAAGACGGTGAGGCGATGCCTGAGGTGCTTTGGAGGGGAAATGCACTGGGCATTGCATTCATTCGTGTTGCAGAGTCTGCATCAGTTTTTTCAATTTATTTTATGTTTTAGTTTGTTGAGTCCCGTCAAGAGGTGATAGTAGGCGTACCTGGACAGGATTCCAAGTCGTACAGGTCACTGGTGGTCTTAGAGTCTTTGTATTTTTCCCACTTAACTCTCCACCGTTTCTACCGTTCATGAGTGTAAAGAGCGGCCAGCGGCTATCCAAAAAATCATTGGATGCTGGTGGAAAAAGATGTTTGGGTGATGCTTCACAGACTTTTCTTTTGCATTCTTTTACCACCTTTTCAAAGTTTGATTGGAGTTAGACTGGACTCTTTTAGTTTTTTTTCTTTTTCGTGGTTGGATATGTTTGGATCTCAATTGTCGTCACTTGATGGCCGTCGAAGTGCTAAGAGACAGGTTGAGGAGGATAATTCTCCTCTTGGAAGCAAATTACGCAACACTGGCTGATTGCTCTGAAAAGGCACTGTTTGTTCTCTGTGATCAGGAATTCAATGGATCATTGAGCCAACAAAAAAGTAGATTTACATGTTGCGACGCCACAGCATTCCATATGTATCGGTGCAAGATGCAAGGCTACAGTCCCAAAATTCCCAAGAAATATGTTGTCAAATTGAAGCCGAATTTTGTTGTTTTTCTGATGGCCAGTTGCAATCAGAAGAGCCCGAGCTTTCGGTTGGGAGTCCAAGATTTGAGTCGGTCGGTAAAGATTGGGACTGGATGGGATGGAATCCAGTTGAGAAATGCTAGTCGTAGGCTACACGTCGGGGGATACATGATGGGAATGGTCAACCAAACCGAAGTGTCGTGATAGGTTTCACCCGCTTCCCATTTATTGGGCCAAGGCCAGGAAGCTGCAGTTCGAGCTGAACCAGACACCGATGCTTTTGCTGTTTGATGCCTAAAGGGTCCTAAAAGGTCTTCTTGTCAGATATGAAAAGAAATATTCTGTGAGGATTTTGCGTTATTCAAGCGGTCCTGCCGTTTTCAGAAAGTGTCAACCTGAGTGTTTAACATCCTTTAAATCCTTTTCTTTGTCGTGCCTACATGTAGATCTTGTAGTATCTCGTGGTTGCATGTCAATGTCCCGACATGTCTGCAACAGGTTGAGGAGAGTTCTCCCCTTGGAAGCAAACTGCGCAACACCGGCTGTTTTGCGGTCTGCAGGAAGTGGCGAGATCTGAGCATTTCTTCCATTTCTTTCCGGATTTCCGGATGATTGAAAGTGTGTTGTTTTTATTTGCAATGCAATTGCTTACCACAGTACTAAGAGAGATGTAGGATGCCCCTATGACCTCCAAGAGTTCAGATCATTTTGATGGCCATAGTGCGATAGACTTGTAAGTGCTGATGTATATGTATATCACGCGCACAAAAACCTGTTTTCAAAAGCGTGGATTTTGGTGATTTCCTTCGGCCAGTTGCAATCAGAAGAGCCCGAGCTTTCGGTTGGGAGTCCAAGAGTTGCGAAGCTGGAGTCTTTGGGGCTTTTCAAGCCCTTGCAAGATCTTGAATTGAAACATGAAGATCGTCGATTGTGCTAAAGTTTTTGTCCTGCAGTGGTTTGAAACGCAAGAATCTTGTTTTGCTTTTGAGTCAACCCAAAGGTGACCGCACAGCAATTCAAGCGCAAGATGCCTTCGTACAAGTAGGTGCTTGTAGACTTCAGCATGTAGTTATACCACCGTAGTTATAGTTGAATTGTTGAATTATTGCTGGAAAACATCAATGTCATTCAATCAAAACATGTTGGAAGTCTCCTCGAAAGTCGATGGCTCCTTGGGAGGAAACGTTTGCTTTGGTGAGAGTCTGAGGACGTAACATGGAACCATTTCTTTTTCAAGAGCTTTCTTTGCATGGGGAATCTTGCCCACGTGGTGTATAGGCACTGAGATGCCTTTCTTTGGCCGGGGCATTTCCTTCTTGCCGCTAAAGTTATGGGGTGACCATGGATCATTATGATCCATAAATGCAAGTATAAGACAATAAACAAGTAAGATATAAACTACATAGAAACCAATTATATTTGATCATCATACATAATATTATACAATATGATACAATATAATCCAACATTACAAACTGTACATAATAGAATATCACATGACATGATGTCTTGTAGTTAGTGCAATACGATTTGGTTTATGCTAGAATGAATATGAGATGATATGTTATATAGTATAGTGTAGTATGATATAATAGATTATGTATTATGTAGATGTGCACAACATATGTGTACCCTTCCATTGTGAACGTAGACCCCTGAGGCGATGAAGCTGCAGTTCGAGCAAAGCTAGACGAGAACAACTTTGAGGACAGGAATTTCTAGTTGCTCGCTAAGTTCGCTACGTGCAACGATCATTATCGTTTGGACGGCTTCTCACAACTTTCCTTCTTGCCATAGATGACCCCGTTTTCTTGAACCATGTTTCAATCACGGAGTGACTACTTTGGTTGATTCACTAAGAAGCCTTCTTCCGCACTTGCTGTCCGGCAGGCTGAAGAGGAGAATTCGCCCATTGGAAGCAAACTCTGCACTGCTGGCATCACCATTAAAGTGTGCTTGCAGCATTTTGCAACATTATGGACTTCTGGAACACTGTCATGCCTAGGTCAGCTCCCAACCAGGACTTTAGGATGAGCAGGGTTGCTGCTGAAGATGGTCATGTTGCAACTGACCTCTCATTCTCACAAAGCCGACATCGTTTCTTGAGAGCTGAAGCCAGGTGCTATCAGAAGAGCCCGTGCTTTTGGCCGTATGCTTGGCATGGACTTCTTGAAGAGCGGGTCGAGTTGGGATAGAATCATGAACTGCCACATGCTCCAGTGCTGCTCTCTATAGGACTCGCACGATGATGAACTCCTTTCTGAATTTCAAGGTGATGTTGCTGCAGTTAGAGCTCGTCTAGATGGGGGCCTCTTTGAGGCACCAATTTCTGGGTGTTGGCAAAGGGCTCGGATGGCCAACCATGCTACCTGTATGTCATATTCACGCGTTCTCAGTTTTTTCTTCATGTACTTATCATCACTTATTTTTATATCATCACGTCATTTCTTATGCACCTCAACGGAGATTGCATTGACATGAAATCATTGGGCACACGTTTTGAGAGGAGTTGAAATTACCAACCAGATCCAACGAAGAAAAATGGTGAAAATCGACAATGTTTGATAGCGTTCTCTTTTGAACCATTCCCTCACGTATGGGTTGCAAAGTTCATGTCCCGCTCTCGATGTTTTGATGCTAGGCGCTCCCAGGCTCAAAAACTCTGATGTGCTGTGGAAAATCAGTTTTACGCATTACTTATCTACTTGCTATTTCCAGTAAGGTTTCTCGTGGGGCAATTCAGAATGTGCTACTGTAACTACTATTGTACCATTTTTTCCCCTGCTAGCCTCTTTTGAAAATGGAGGTGTTGATGTACCTTTTTTTGTTACTGACTGTTGGCAAGATGCTCTAAGCGCAGGCATCTGAGAATTCGAAACCTTTTTTGAAGGCACTTCTTTTCCCTTACTTAGTTTTGTCATTGCGTGGCCTCGTAAAAGGGGGCCAAGGGTCCTCCTCCATGAGACATTTGCCACCCACCCAAAAACGAGCTGTCATGCAGAAAAGGGTCAATTTCCAGGCTGAAGAGGAGAATTCACCCATGGGGAGCAAACTCTGTGCTGCTGGCATCATTATCGCAAGATATTGCAAGTATGCTTGTATAATGTCATATCAGGGCTGCAACACAACCACGTGCTGAGGATCATTTTCGGTTGTTGCTTGCAGCTTGCTGAAAGCTAGGTAGTGTGAGAAGAGCCCGCGCTTTCGGTTGTGAACCCAGAAGAGCTTTTGTGGAAGAGCATTTGATTTGTAAATATCATTGAAAGGACAGGACATGTTGTCCTTTATTTTGGTTCAATGCAGCTGAGTTCGACAATTTTTGCCAAAGGATTTGCTAAAAAACTTACAATCAGGTGCACTGCCAGGTGCTGCAGTACCCTCGGCAGAGATCCCCGCGTGAGGCCACATGAAAGGATCCGTTTTTCTCATGTTTTGAAATTTGCAGTATTCATCCATACTACAATGAATATACAATGCAAGAATAAGCTCATATGTACTACACATCCCAAAGATTGCAGGTCATTACGGCATTCCATGATTGTGATGATCACAGTCAGGTGAAAAGTCACGTTCTTGGTGTTGCTTGAGAGTCCTGGAAGCAAACTGTTTTTAACCGCTCTGCAGCTTGTCAAATCTCTTTCCAAAGCTATCATAGACTCCCACAAGGAGCACGTAGACATGTGTTGGGGTTTAATGTGGGTTGACAGTTGTCTTCATGTTCAATGTCTTGACACGTCTATACTGTGTTCAGGCCGGGATGATGCCTTAATGCACACAGGCATGGTCTGTCGCATTTCATCCCGCAAAAGTTGCTCTACATTGATAGACTATTTGGAGATATTGCAATCTGCGCATATTTCATGGAAATATACACGCATTGCATGAACTATTGTAAATTGTCAATTGTACGTTTTCTTGCTTTTTATTCGGTTGAGTCAACAAATTTTTGGAGCCCCTTTCTGCATCGGCACACCTTGCACTTTCTGAAACCATTTGAAGAAGTAGTGCCAGAAACAAGTGCATCATGATATTTCGTTTTACGCAGCCCCATGGTACAGTCGAATGAAGGACACATCAGTGGCATGCCTTCTGGCACTTCAGGATCTTCCAGAAGTAAAGAGATCCCTGATGCTTCTCGAACAGTCTTCCTTGACCTTGCAGGATTCTAGTTGCTGCTGTGCCATTGTCCAGACTGAAGGCACTTTTAGTTGCATTGCTTCTGAATCCAGTGGAACCTCTTGTTTTTACAACACAGAATAAATAAACAACAACAATAATAACAATACGTATAACAATGCATGATAGGAAAACAAGTTTTTCGGGTTCAGAACAACAAGAGGTTTTCTGTCCAGGATGAGACTGTGAGGTCAGTTCTGTAAAGATACATTCAAACCCGCTCGCTGTGGGGGTGGATGTTTCTGTTTCAAATTCAAACCTTTCGAAATCCACTGAGATCTCTAAGAGGTTGTAAGAAATTGAGATAAACTACAAGACATATCAAGACGTGAGACATGGGAGATTCTGATATCAAAATTCATTTTGGTCTCAGCCTGGGTTCCTTTTCACCGGGGTCCCAATAGAGGTCCCAAGGGCTTCGCCACTGTCACCGAGCCATGTTGACCAACACTGTTTCCCATCTACAGCGTTACAGGATGGAGTTGGACGACCCTTTTCATGTCTTTTCATGTCGCATGTTGCGCATGTTGTTTGTGGCTTTCTGAAAACTGATACATAGATACTGTATACTTACATCAAATGCGTCTCTTTTCCATTCTTTTCCTCTACCTTGGAGACTAAGCCCGATCGTTTCTTGAAAAAGGCATCCGTGCCGTGTCCATCGCTGCTCTGCCGATGGCACCATCATATTCCAGGTAGCAGCAGCATGACATGCCCAATAATCACCAAGATTTCAATCTCTTTATACTTGCAGTGCAACCGACCATGTTCTGGTTCTGTTTTCATGTGGAATGAAGAAGCAACAAAAACCAAGCTCTTGGTGGTATGTGCCGTGCCTGAACATGCTCACTGAAAGGCAGTGATTGTTGAGCTGAGTTGGTAGAGCTTCTGCTGGCAAATGATTCAGCTACATAGCATTGCAATGCATTGCATATCAGGAGTATCCAGGCCATAATTGCCAGTGCAACCATGGTGTAGGGTCAAAGCATCCATTCGAAACACAGTTTTTGCATCTGTTTGCTGGTGATGTTTTACGGTTTTACTGGAATGCCAAAGTAATGGATTGACTTCCTGATAGGCGGTCAGAATCAGATGTTTCATGGCCCAAAGTGTGGATAAAATAAGAAACACATAGAAAAAAACAATCATGCATTCCAATTCTCTGGGAGTGAATGATATGCAAGTAAGTGTAAGTCCAAGTGACCATTTCACCTGAGTGAGTACTGACGGACTGACGTATGTGGACCATCCTCTCATCCAGGAAGACTGATTACTGATGTGTGAGAGCTTGCACACATATGCAGGGGCCATTCATTTCATCATATTTCATCCTATAGCTCAGACATAGATATCATAGATCGTAATGCCGGTAATTACACTTGCTGGAGCCACATTTGTATCAAAAAGAAGCGTGATTCTATACCTCGAGATCCTCGAGCTGATTCTCTTGCCAACAGCGGGATTCAACACAGCTGGACCTTCCGCCCAGAAGCCGGCGTTCAAAAATGAACGAAGATGAGATACGCTGACTGATGAAGTTGCCCCTGCACAAAGTGTACAGGGTGGAAAGATGAAAGGCCCTTTCAAACATATTAATGAATCCCGCAATTTTCGGCTTGTGGCGAGAACAAGAGGTGAATGTATTTCAGTATATTTCAGTCAGGACTTGTGACGGACTCAAGATCCTCAAGATGTTGTCATCCACTGACATTTCTTTGACTTTGACAGAGGGTGAGGAGAATATATAGACTCTGAGTTGCCCAATCAATACATCACTCAAAGATCGAAGACTGCGACATGGAGACAGATGCTTTGAGCCAGTTTGCCACAACCTCGGTTTAATATTCCAAAGGCGCATGTGGTGATTTTTGATGGCGTGCAGCCTCATACATTTTCATTGTCCTGTAGTGACATGCTGTAGTGAGTGACTGTTTTTGTATGTTTTATTCGTTGTTTACGTTTGTTTGCATTAACATGCTTTAATGATATGAAACTCAATTTAATATGTAAAGCAACGTGTGGCTTGCCTGGGTCTTGTACCAACAGTCAATGATGTCACATGTACTCGTATCACAGGAAAATAGGAACTGATACAGTAGCAGGAAAAGTTTTGCAGTAGTGGGCAGGTGGGGATCAGCCTTGATTTTGCCGGGCTGTGTTTGCCCTGACAATTAGGTCATACTTATACTTTATATTACTTTATCATCTTTATACTTCTTTCATCTTCTTTCTACGGCAACCGTCTTTTCAGTTGCATTTTGATGGGTAGTCAGACAGCAACCAGGTCATCCTGGCTCAGTCGGCGCAAGGCCGTGCCTGCGAGGCAGGAATCGTGGCGTGGAGATTGATATAACGATAAAGTACTATTGTAACATTGTACGTACGTTACGTATAAAGTACTTGTGCAATACAGATACAACGCTCTGACCCAGACCATATGCCAACGATTGGATGCCTCTGTAATTTGTGCATACATATGCCTTGAAACCCCAAAGTTGTACTCAAATTTGAGAGAAAATAGATGAAACTCTTGAAGTACATCACAACTAGAATATGCGAAGAAAGTTCAGATCTTCTCGTAGTATCTTCAGCTCTTCATTCCCTCTGCGGGTGTGTGTGACCTGTTGTAGCAAAACCTTCATTCACAGAAGTCTGTACTCTGACCCTGACTGGAAATCTGGAAATACTGTATCTGTGGCATCTCAAAGGTTCCAAGATTTCACATCGCCAAATCACGAATGGTTGAGGATGCCTCAGTGGCAACCAATCTGGCTGCAACAGAAATGATACTGAAACAAACAATCAGCACTTTGGACATCTTTGGACACAGTGCTGCTCACCCTGGCAATTTCAGTCCAAGTATCAGAGAATTTCTGAAGCAGCTGCATCAGGTCCCAAGATTTGTGAAGTTTCCTTGAAGCCCAGGAACCGCCAGGAACCAGACAAAGCAGCATGAAAGATGCCACAGCCTCACCCCAACGCCGTCAGGCCCTGGTGAGGCAAGCGTTGGAGCACAACAACGTCTTTGTCTTTGGAGAACTCCTTGAGTGTCCAAATGTTCAGGTGCGCCTGTGTCACAAATTCATAGCGCTTGAGCAAATTCATTCAAATTCACTATGTCACAATATATCACATATTACTTTCATATTACATGATAATACATTACATCTCGAGATATTTGGAGTTGACGTAGTCAGGCTTTCGGTCTCCTTTGTTGGCCAGGCCCTTCAAGGAGAGTTTCAAAGCACTTTGGAACTTCTACGTCTCTTTGCCTTCGGCACATATCCTGAGTACAAGGCAATCGGGGGAGTAGGGTGATCCTGTGATGTCCTACATTCTTACAAGCCATTGTAGTGTTCAACTTGGTGAATCCCCAATGCTTGTACAGGAAATATTGGTATGTTTAAAACATGATACAGTGATATACACTGCAACAAACATGATTACATAAATACATATGTAATAATATCTATATACAATATACATTATAACCATTAAACACCTTTAAGATAGTATAGTTTGTGATATGGTTCAATCTTGTATTGACCAGTACATAGTATTACATAAATTCCATAATGCAGAGTAACTTCCGAAATTTGGGCAGGCTTCAGATGTGTTTTCTACTCGTACCCATGACTTGCCCGGACATACCTATGAGTTTGTATACAATTAACACATCATCGCAAGACTCTGGCAGCAGGCGCGACAAAATGAGTTTGGTGAGCTGACAGTGGCACAAAAGCGCAAATTGCAGATGTTTCTTGGAGCGAGTTCGTGGAACAACTAGGCGATTGTGCCGGCCAAAACTCTGGTGAATTTGTGTCTTGAACTGTCGCATGTGGTCGCATGTCGCATACAGTCACATGGTATGACGTGGTACGATGTAAGATGTAACTTTTGGGAGCCAAGGCTGACTTTGGTGTCAATGGCCACCAAGGCGCTGGTGGGTGTGGTGAAACTGACCCCAGACGTGTTTTGTCAATTTCGAAAAGGAAAACCAAACCGGAAATAGTTTTCCTATGTTGTCCTTACTTCTTTGCATCAAGAATCAAGAGTGCTTCTTGTGGATATGAAGTATCAACGGAAATGAGAGCAACTAGGTGTGATTATTTGATTGTGTTTTCCCGCATTCTAAAAAAATGATGTTTAAAGAGCCCAAAAGACGAAGTGACAAGAGTCAAAGGACATCAGTATCTAACGGCATAGGATGCTCAGAGCACAACATGTGAAACGAGCCAAGATCCAGATCGTCTCTACGTGTCTCAGGGAGATTTGAGGGGGGGAGATTTTGCAGCTGGTTGAGTGACAATCACGACTCCCTGTCTTCGTTGCAGGACAAGATCATCAAGTTCACAGAACTTGAGGTGCAAGCAGCACAGCCAAACATGCTGTACAGCAAGACCAAACAGTGGAAGTCTTGTAACTTCATATTCATTCATACTCAGTGTGAGTCCAGCATCTCTTGGAACAGGCAGCTCTGGATGTGTCAGCCAGAGCATTGGAAGACCTCATCATAGAGGAAGGGACTGGGCCAGTTTTTTCCTCCAAAGGTGACCATGTTTGGGGTTGAATTCCACTCACTCAACTAAGAGACCAAAGACTTCAAATGTCAAATGTGACAAGGTGATGCTGAAGCTCAGAGGGTGAGAATTTCTGCTGCAGGCAGTGTACCAAAACCTCGTGGTGGGCAAGATGGATCAGGACACGGCGAACCGATGCGAAAATGTATGAAGTCGGCATCCTGATCCAAGCTTTGATCATGGCACACTTAAGCGAATCTAAAGACATTTATATTAGACTTGCACAAGTCGTGCATGGATGAATCCTGTATGATTTGATTGAACAAATCATGGGGGTTTTGTGTGAAACTGACAATCAGTGAACTACAATCTTCCATCCTGTTGAAAATACAGTTCTTAATTAAGTTATTTGCGTATAGTTACTTACGATTTTAATGCTTGTTTTGTGAGATTCGGTGAGTGTATGTCTACATTTTCCCACTATCATTCCATTTCATGGTCTCGTCCCTCCACCCTGTTTCGGAGAAGGAAAACGAGTGTCTCGTGGTAGAGTCTTGTGCCTGCCGAGACTGCAAAGCCGAGGTTGGGTAAAAGGATAGTGTTCCGACCAGTGGGTTGAAGAGTTGTTCCCCAAGCTTGTCACTATTTGGAAATGCAATGAAATGCATGTCAAGAGATGTTTAATAAAGGTTGATTACTTTTGATTGTATGTGTTTTTGAGAGTTTCAAGACAAGATCTTATGTCTCTTTATTTGAAGTGTCGGCCTGATTAGGCTGTCGTTTGTACGTTTGAAATCAGGATATCGACTTCATCATTGAAACCTTGAGCGGATGGCAATCTACTGCTCAAGAGATGATCCAAGCGCTCCTCGGTTCAACAATTGGTTGGGCATCATGACCACTGATTGCTGCGGTTTGCCAAGTGGGCTCGGCAGGCCTTGCAGAACCGAAGGCAATGTAATGTGGGATGAACATGTTGCTTTGCAATTTGCCTTGATTCCTCACTTTGACATGAATATACATGAATAAACCTCCATCAATGTATTCAACACGGTTTTCATATATTTGTTATTATTCGTTCATGTTTAATCATGTTTACCTTTAATGCATTTCGCCTTTGAATGGCTTTGCGTTTTTCGGCCTATGATCCCTGCGATTGAGGTTAGATGCAGCAGTTCTGTGTGCCTGGCATGTTGACGTGAACCAGACCATGCTGCCAAAGCAGTAAACAAAACTCAGTCCAAAAAGGATCCAAAATCTATGTCAATATGATCTGATAATATCTGATATTTCTTTGGGAAGCAGAACGTGTTGGAGTGGTTTAGAACTGATACTCGTATTTGCAATGAATTTCCACTGGTGTTTGAATCTCGTGTCCGATTATTCGATGACCAATGATGCCAATGCCGTATTGCACTCCCACACCAGCCAGCTAAGACTGCCACGAGTTATTTGATCTTGGAACCCGGACCCAGATACACATCCAACAGCCACGAGAAGCAAAAGCTCGCCCAAGATGAATTGGAAAAGGAGGCTGTTCCGGATCAATCGGGCACTTTGGCCAAATGGGGTGTGATCTGGGCACAAGGTTGTGATATGTCTCTCCACAATGTCAAATCAAATTTCATCAGACTATAGCAACAGAGCATTCTATGGGAAGAAACCCGAAACAGCTTTCAGAGGTTGCTATAGATTACCCCCGGATTGCTGTGCTCATGAAGATTGCACCCTTCGATGCATACAGATCCAGTCAATCCAGTACAGGTGAAATCCATTCGCGAGACGCTGAAGGATGTGGTGGGATGGTACATGTGGACAACCCTGCTGTGCCCAGAACACGTGGTGCAGAAAATTGAAGTTACTTTCTTTGGATTTTTTTCATGGTACTGTATGTGTGCGTTATTAGCCTATAGCAATCAATTGTTTGTGTTTGGCAAAGTCTTTTCACGGTGGTTCTGACATGTTCTACACATTTCTACATGATGTTTCAGCACCAGTTGAAGGGTTTTGCGCCTACAAGTTGGAACTCGGAATGAATAAATGTCAGAAGAATGCTTACTTTTTGATGAATCAATCATAGCGGATTCTAGTGATCGTGCCATGTATCGCGCAGTGCATGGATCCAACTTGGAAGGGCTATTGAACTCAAAAAGTCCACATGGCAGGAAGGAGACTCCACCAAAGCAGGCGGTGGCGGATGCACGCGGATGCAAACCGATGATGCTGACGAGGTGAACGGGACACAAGAAGACAGAAGAAAACACCTGCTTGCTGGGTTTACCGGCAGACGATTGGGAAATTCTGGTTTCCATTCTGAGTGGAAGTTTGAACTGCTTTAGAGGTGATGAGGAAATCTTTATATCAATCCTCTTTGTGTGACGAGGATGAGAATGCACATCGTGTAGTGAATATGGCTGTCATGCAGGAGTCAAAGCGTGCCAAAAGCACTCGAGGTCGATGGGTAGGCGCCACAGCGGCTGATCTGATTGAAGTGCAATTCCATATCAAATGATATCAAATGCATCTAGAGAGCAAGCATGAGCAAGAATATTCATATTATGAATTTCGTTTGATTTACTTTGATTTGCTGATATTTGCAGAGACATGGAGGTGTGCAGTCTCCAATTGCATATTGCATGACGGGAAAGCGGAGGTATCTCGGGGATTCTCAGGGTATCTTCTCTTTCCTCATGAGCTCATGTTGCATTCCGAAAGCCTCCGTGTTTGATGCTGTTTGCCTCCCAAAATGTCATGTTTTCACTGATGAGGAGCTCAAGGACGATGAGTTCGTTTGTTGGAGAAGGCCTTGGCGATCTTGGTGGCTTGTCTTGCAGGTCTTGCAGGTCTTGCAGTTGAAAGGGAAAGGAAACCAACAGGGAACTGCAAGAAGGGAACCAATGTGGAGTGATTCAGTGATGCGACCTGTGGGGCGTCACCTTCGAATCATTTCTTACCTGAGGCCAGGGACCACCAGCACAGCAGATCTGGTTGAAACGGAGCAAGCAGCGCAGCTGGGATATTTATCAATTTGTTTGTTCAATATGAATCCTACAATTATGTTTGAATGAACATGACAATGATTTCTGAAACAACATATGAATACATATGAATTATATTGAATTATCATATAGTCTGTACGATATTTGAACACCTTAAAGTGCACGTTTATGAATCTATGATTTGTATTGATTTGTAAGTTGCGATTGAACAACTTTGTCCACTTGGTTCTGGACCTTGTGGAGTCGATTGACCAAGCCAATGGATTTGTATGGATTTCTTCTGTAGCTGTTGCGTTAGGCTTACCGTGCATAGTACATGCATTAACCATTCTTTATATGCTGAACTGCTTGAGCAAGCTACTTGTAGCATTCAAAGAAACATTTGCCCAGTTTGCATTCTAAGTGTCGTATATCATACCTGAGAGCACCAGAAGTTGCACTAGCACAGCACTTCCGCAGACGTTTTGACCCAACAGCAGGTTTAGGATGAGCCTGTAGATAGTGGCAGCACTGAGGGTTTGCATGTACAAGCACTGCCACACTGCTTGAGGGATGGCTGGCCTATTTTGCCGTAAAATGATGACACATTGAACATTTCATAAGCACTACAATAGTCAGATTCTGAACCTGCTTGCGTGAACATCATATTGCAAGGTTTTGTGTCCGATATTTTTGCTCTTCTGTCCTTTGCTCCTTCAGCGTCCCTCACTAGCCACATGAAAGTGTCTGGAGTTTCTTCACGTAATAAATAGACTCGCTTAATTGCCCATCCACTCATACTGTGAAAACAATTTGAATAAATATATAAAACATGTGGTTTTACAAGACAGAAGAGTTGACAGTGCAGACATGTATTTAGGGCAGCTCGAGAATTGGAATTGCACTGAACAGCGCTTATAGCTTTTTGTGTCGCCATGACACATGTCTACCCTTTGCTGGTTGCACAGTTGAGGGCTCAGAGTTTGGATTTGTTTTTGTGAGCTTTTGCACAAGCATTCTTCAGATCGGACATGAGCTGCTTAAGACCCTGCTAGTTTGTTCTTGCCGCATTGACAGTTGGATCCGCGCGCATACTTCATCATGTTCATGCAGTCACACGTAGTTGTTCAAGGCTTTCAACTAGGACCAACGCAAAAGTTACAAGATATTGCAAAGATATAGCGATTCTATTTTTGATATTTTTGATTGGATTTGCATGGATTTGTGCTTGTGCGTTGGAAAGGTATGGTGAGTGCTTGCGACTGATCGATGAGTGCACACAGGAGCAAACCGAAGCTGGACATAGAAGAGACTTTGAGAGTCCAGGTATGAAGCATCAATATGCTGCGGATTGCTACAGTAAATTCAGTGTGAATTCATTTCAGATGTCTAAATGAAGTGTATTTTATTTTCAGCTTGTGGGACTACATCGACATGAACTCTTTCTCTCCTTAGGAAACCAAGAAACATTGTCATGTCAAGAAACATTGCCATGTCATGTGCAGTGCTACCTACTCGCGTGTGTCTTCTAAATATCGGAGTGTAATTTGATGTATTTTGTTTATTGCGAATTGATTGGGAATGTATATATACAAATGGCGTGGAACTCCCATCCATGTTATGCTCCAATTGACGGGCCGCAGGAGGGGCTGAAACTAGCCGACAAGCTTCCAAAGGTCCCGGACGGGTGATGCGCAAGGAAATTGAGTGGATCCAAGTGGCATGCTAGAGTCCTGTGGTACACCAGGTATTGCCAAGGAATAAGCAGTTAGAAATAAGCAGTCAATATCGTGCCAACATCAACCAGCTGCAACTACAGACTAAATCCTGGAGTGCTTGTATAGGTGGTTTTCGGAATGAACAGTTCATGATCGGTTTGACAGCTTTGACATGATTCGGACGGTGCCTGCTACAGGCGTTGCCAAAGGAGGCAGGACAATGCGCTGGTGCCATTTGGAGTTAGATGCGATGGGATGCCAAACACTGAAAGATTGATGAGTTTACTGGTTTGAGGAAAACATTGAAAATCATTTAATTACTGTATTGATTAACACTTCATTTTATACTGTTTGACTTGTCATGCTTGGAGCTTGGTTTCATGTCTGTTGGATCTTGATAACAACGTGACGAGTCAAATCCTACACTCCTGCAGGTGCCGAAGAGACTTGCCAAGAAGAGGCCATGGAAACAACATGTGACAACGACAGACCAAACACCAGGGATACAAGCAATATGACAAATAGATATCTTGCAGTGGTCAAGGATGATCAAGGAATCAAGGAGTTGCAAAGACTTGGATTTGCATCAACACTTACACTAGAACGTGCTTCGATAACGACCTCCATGAGCAAGGTTGCTTGTTTGCTTCATTTATTTTTCTTCCGATGATTTCTCATGTCTTTGAACGAAGCAAGCAAGTAGGTCCAAGGGAGCATTCACCCGCTGCAATTGGGCACTTCCTCTCTGTCTCTCTCTTCTCTGTCTTCATGGGCGATTATACTAAGTGTACATTATTACATTATAATTATAGATCACTATGGCTATATTCAATATAGACACGTCATTCCGTTCACCGTCGTTCAGTGGAATGTTTTGTGTCGAAAGCATTGTGTTCGTCCTTATGGAATGTGGTGATGTCGTGTTTTCCGTCCTTCCCCTCGGCATGGTGTGAGGCATACTGCCGTGAAGTCTGGGGGCGCTCCGCCAGAGGCAGATGCCATGTCGTTGTGCTTACAACTTGGGCAACTTGCATCTTTGATTTATCTTTAAAGCATTTTAAAGCCTTGGAAGGATTTATCGTGGAGCATCTTTGGCATAGTCGGGATGATATTGGATGATGGATCAATAATGCCTGGTTCAGGCTCCACCCAACAGTCTCTCCAAGGTGCCTTTGCGATATGTTCCAGAGAACAGTGAAGCTATGTTTGTGTTGATTGATTTCATCATTGTGTGAGACATGATTGATGACAAGCTAGTCACTAGTGACCTCCCAGTCTCATTTCCATATTCATGTCTCATCCCAGCAGAGATTGAGTATATAAAGCATATAATATAGATGGGTGTATAATCAGATATATATGATCTCTATATGACATTATAGAACATAATAATGTAATATGTAAGAGTATTTTCTCATGTTTTCTCAACGAGCAACTTGATGAAATCCTCCACTACACACATCCCCCAGACAAACGACGCAGCCGTGAGGCCCGTCCCACGGCCACAAAGTCAGCAGCTCCATCAGCGCCTCCGTGGGGAGACTACAAGTGCACTCACCGATGGTCATGGGACGCGGGGAAAAGATCAAAAAAGAGGACCTGAATCGAAACAATCAGATTTGGTAGATATAGATAGTACAGACAAAAAGCTGTATATGAAAGATAAAGATATTTGACAATTGATAGATTTATATTTGTTGGTGTTTACTGTTCTCGTTTCTTTGCTATTCTTTGATCTTCTTTGCCTTTGGCCTCCTGGTATCTCAGTGGAAGCTTTCGATGCTGAGGCCAAAGCGGCCCCGCTTGGTCCAGTTCTCAGCGTTGAAGCGTCCATGGTGTCCCCAAGGGCGGATTTTTGAACTTCGAAGGTGTCCCTTTCTGTGAATCTCGTCTCCGAGGCAGATCCTCCAGCCGGCGGAGTGCCCTGGTGGCAAGTCCTGACATTTGAAGCTCAAATGCTGATTTATGTGTATATATATATATAAAAACTAAGGAAATATCGGCTGAATAATATGCCGAATGTTGGCCCTGTTGGATGGAAAACCGGGTTTGTTGAGACTTCAACAATGTTGGAACTCCATTTCGTCCATTTTGCATAACCAACACAACCATGGTGCCATATTACCTAGAGCGCACCGAGGCGAAAGATGCGAAAGCTAAAGCGGAAGCCAAGATGAAGGTGCAACAGTTTGCACCGTCAAAATGCCACAATTTAGCAATGTGCATCTCATCCCATCACTTTGGATGACAGTCTACAGTCCTATTGCATCAATAAATATACAAGACATTCATGATGTTTTTTTGGAGAGGGTTTGCCAATCAGTTTTGAAGAGTCATCACGATGTCATCCCGTTAATTAACCTGCTACCCAAAATGCAAGTTACAGTGACAAATTAGTCACTCGTCAGTCAATGACAGCCCAAAACATAAATGTCCTCATTGACTGAAACTGATGTAAATCAAGTTGTTTAAAAAGACTAAGGGTTGATAAGTACTTGACTGAAGTTGATGTCATGTACAATTGCTGAATCTCTGCAACAGACGCTGCCCTCTTTTCCACGAAAGTGCCACGGATCAGTGCATTTTCCAACCTGCCAGACAATGCATGACATGTCAATGCCTGTTTGAAGTGACACAAGACAGGCACTCGTGGTCATTGACAAGAAGACTTTTCTAAAGAAGAAAACGTTTCAGCAAAAATCCGACAGATTCGATTGTAATCGTTCATTTCACAGGGAAAAACGTAAAGATTGTCATTATTATGATCCATTATATAATACGTTCATCGAACCCCGTCACGCTGCTTCTCCCCAGCCACTGTAATCCAGTGTGCAATATGATATAGAAGTATGTTTACGTCAGTGCCTATTTTGACTCTACTTAAAGCAAGTCCAGATGTTTCTTTGCATGGTAGGGGAGGTCGAAAAAATGCATCATGTTTGTTCACATGGAAAGACAGACTCAATCAGACGCGAATCTTCGAATCCAAACGGTTTTCCGTTGTCTGATTAGTGTTGTGTCACCTTTGGCTTTGAACAAACCTTTAAACACACTGAAGCATTGCTTTATTTTGCTTGGCTTTGTCGACATGCTACTACATTCTACACCTTTAATCTACAATAGTTTTTGCATCTTATTACACTCTTCAGTTGACATTGAATTGAATTGTTGGTTTCGGTGTCCGTACTGTCCATCCCGTATATTCGAACTTCAGCTACAACTTTGCCCCACATCTTCCGCGTTTCCTTCGGCCTCTACGGCCTCTACGGCCTCTACGGCCTCTACGGCCTCTACGGCCTCTACGGCGCCAGGCTCCATCCAGGGAGCAGGCGGCCGAGCTTCGTGCCAAGTTGGGACGCCGAAAAGATCTTGAAATCCACGTTGGTCGAGGGAAAACTCCGAGCAGCGCATGTTTTTCAGGGGGGCGTGCTGCCGTGTTGTGTTTTGTTTTGATTGAGGCTGGCATCACTGAGAGAGAAGGCTGGCAGGGTTGATGGCACCAGTATGGTGGGCATGACTCAGAAAAGAACCAGCCCGAGACATGTAGAATTATAGCATCAGCACAGCTCCGAGATGGTGTGTGCGAGGCTATGCCTAGAGAAGCACCAACACACAAATGAAACAGAATAGAATAATGGAAAATGACAGAAACGCAGAAACACTTTAACAATTTTTGTATCTTGATTCTTCGAAGCGTGTTTTTCCTTTCCAGCTTCGTTGCGCCAAAAGGGTTATCTCTTCCATTCATGGTGGCCACCGTGCCTCCCTTCCTCCCTTCCTCCATCACAGGCTGCAAAATTGGAGGCATTGTCTAACTTGCGCCAGGGTGTCCCAGCTTCACTTCTTTGTGGAAACAAAACTCAAATAACTCAATCAAAGATTTCGCCGATTCTTGTAAAGGTCAGCTGTTTGAAGAATCTGGTGTTTTGCCAGCAAGGTTTCTGTAAAATCTTCAGGTATTGTCTCCAAATCTTCAAATCAGAATGTGTGATCATCTGTAAATCTGCAATATGGTGTTGAGTTGTATGATATGATTATTGTCAAACAATTTGGCAAAATATCTTCAATTTTCATGACCAATCAGCTCACTCCGGTGTCGTGTTGAGAGCATCAGGCGAACGCAAGGCCAAAGAGGCAGCTGAAGCGAAAGCCAAGGGGTTTGGAGTCCCAATGGCATGGTAGAAGCAAGGAGGAGAGGCTTATGTTGAATTGGCATGAATACGCCATGTTTTGCTGGGATGTTTCGGTTTAGAAGATCTTATTCTTAGATGCTTTTGTTTCTTGTGTGAACTCATAGCTTATAGCTAGCACTTATCCCTTGATCACATATACAATATGAATGATTTGCCGGGAGCTTTGTCATGGCCTGCATTTGTATGCAATTTTATGGATTTGCTACTTCCATTTGTTACTTTCACTGCGTCACTTGAGTCATCTGCTCCGGGCCAAGGTCAGCCCCAAAAATCAAAGCCAAGCCTCGCACTCCGGTGAAGGTGAGCCGGTACGTACCAAAGGAACCTGCCTGAACTTTTTAGAAAAATCCCATTTGGGTCCGAGAAGAAGTTGAGTATGCTGATTGGTTTTTATATGACATGTCCATTGAATCTTTCTTGCCAACAAGTTTTGGACATGACGGGTAAAGAAAAATAACTCCCAACGCACAAGATCTCAAAGCGGTTGGGGAGGCTTCCAGGATAAGACGCGAATTCCCAAGAGTTACGACAGATGCATGTTCCTTTGTTGATCTCCATACATCAGAAAATATTTGGCTGTATTCCAATAGTTCCCACCAAGGGTCCCAAAATTGTGATAAAAGATGCTGTTATCTCGTTGCATCTCTTTGCTGCCCAGCTTGGTGCTGCCGCATCAAGAATCATTATACAGAAAATTTACAGAAATATACAATACAAGAATTATCAGAGAGTTATCTCATGATATTTCATGTTATCTCCAGCCCAAAACCCAGCGTCATGCCAGGCCATGCCTAATCCTGCTGGTCCCAATGGCCCTGGTGGCGCAGAAGTGGCGCCCAAGGTGCCATGGCGGAGGATTTTTGTTGGTCATCGCCCTATTTCACTCCGTCCTAGTGATTGCTTTCTGTCCCAGATTTCTCCTAATCTTATTCTCATACTTGGTTTCGATGCTTATTCTGATGTAGATTGAGGAACATCAGTCAGTGCCAGCATGACAGATTTTGTTGCTTGTGGTGCACAGACCCAAAATTTCCCCCCTTCAAAGAGCAAAGCCTTGTGATGTGCATTTGGTTGCTTAAGAGGCAAGAGGAGTTCCTGAGCTGCAGTCAATGCTTCACATGATAAGTTGAAAAACACATTTGCTCACGTTTGATTCTCCATATGATTGTGATCTCATGATCTCCAATGATCTCAAACGATAATCTACATATATATACATATATTATATATACCTATATCAACACTGCTTCGCCTTGGCTTATGTGGGTTGGCATCCCAGATCAGGCACAGCCCGCAGTCGATGCGAAGGTGCAAAGCCTACCTCCTGGGCTCAGCCGTGGATGGTTGTTTGAAGATGTCCGACGACATTCTCCATCACTTAGGATCAGCGATCGCCTGCTTGATTATACTATACTACTATACATCATCGTGAAGTCAGAAGTCCCAAATAATACAGTAAAATCGGAAATCTGAATACATTCTGACTTGCGAAAAGCCTGCGATGATATCCATTCATTTATCCAATGTTTTGCAGGACTGTCCTCTGTCATTCTTCTTCAAGGGTTTCAATTCCATGCAACTGAACATGCACACACAACGTGTCACACAGCTACACAAAGTCCAGTTCGAATTGGTTGCATTGACAGCTCGCAGTTTGCCTCCTCAGAATCAGACACATCTTGACTCTTCAGCGTTTCTGGGAGGCAAAAGGAGCGGCGAAAGCACCAGCGCCCAAGGAAGCTCCCAAGGTGTCCGAATGTCAACGGGCAGAGCCTTCCATGTCATCATGTTGACTGCCGCCATCGTCCGCCCATGTGGCATGGTCTTTGACGTGTGTTTGTAAGAGAAGGTAGCGAAGAGAATCGAAAGAATCCAAAAAGCTCAAAAAGATGCCAAAAGGGTGGCAAAATGGTGCAAGTGGCAAGCCAAGACTCACAAAGACCCGACTGGAACGCAAGGAGCTGCGGCTGGAGGCGCCTGCGAAGGTGCCATGCATTGCATTATGTTTTCTTTGCAATGATACATAATACTGTACCGATAATACCATGGCTGTTTCGCACGTATGCAGTTGACCAACTAGGCGGCTAGAGTCTAGGCAGGACGAGTCTCTTGGAGTCTCCCAATGTTTCAAGCTACAAAACGCAGGATTGATCCACCAGATGCAGTAAGAGTAACAAGGAGCAATGAGCAATGTAAGTCAACAAATCTTTTTCTCATCACTCTTTTGTTTAGTAGAAGTGCCTGATGAATTCAGATCCAAACATGTCGCTGTAACAAGCATGCAAAATGTGTTCACAGTCTGTGTGTCGAGATCGAGAAGACAGATGGACTTATTGGAGAGAATTTCAGATTTGCTTCCAAAGTGTTCCTGGATCAGCAGTGATCCTGTCCAATGAGCATTTTTGACAAAGGCCGCTGCTGTGCCGGAGAAGACCTCAGCCACAGCCTCAAAAAGGACAACTACTTCTGATCAGAATCAGAAGTGGGTGGATCTTGGTTGGTTTTTTGAGAAATAACCAGATTGAGACTGCCATCTTCATTTTGATTCGATGAACTCTCCGTCAATCCACTTCAAATTGTTTCCGGGGCGAAGCCCCTAAGCCAAACGCTTTAGGCCCCAGCGGCTTCTCCTGAAGAAGAGGACAGAACCCCAGCATTGATAGATGTGGCACGATGTTGCATCATATTCTGGTGCCATTGGTCCATTGGCGTTTGATTTTGAAGATTGACAAGAGATAGGTCCATCACGGTCATAATGCTACACATCTTTTGGGAGGCACCTGTTTGTATCAAATGATTGAAACGAAGGAGTTTGATGATGCAGACCTCATGGCCAGCGCCTCAATTTTTTCCAGCTCAGATCTCTCTCAAAGTTGACCCGGTTGGGTTATGTCTAAGGGAGGAGGGTGCACGAAGGTAGTGACCCAAACAATCCCAAACACATAGCTTGAAGCACCCAATCCATCCCTTTCCAGCCATCCTTGGACTTTGGACCATCCTTTCTCCAGTGACATCTTCGATGTCGATGGCCAAGATTTGGCCATGATAATTGACATCAGCGATGCAGTCTAGTTAAAATGACAGGATGAGTCTAGATTCAAGACGAGCTCACTTCATTTTACATAACCGGTCTGGATATGTTTGGCCTATCCTTCTCTGAAGCTCTGATCCGACCTAGAAGCCTGAGGCTGGTCTTGCTGGAGCTTTGGGCGTTGGGGCCCCTTCACAATCTTCCAATCTGGGATTGCGGCCGATCACCATGGAGTACTGTAGAGATTTCACAACTCAAGCCTCACAGAAGATTGAGCAGAAATTGAAATATATATATGAAATATATTATTAAAATCAAAACTCGACTTCGGAAAGGGTTGGAAGATTCTAAAATCTCTTGTTGTTCTCTGGAACGCAGCATAGCAATGTTGAAGATTTTTGTTTGCAAATGAACATGGAGTATTTTGCCATGTTTTGCCCCTTTTGGTATGCAGAAACTTGATGAACTGTTCCGTGAAGGTGATCAAACAGGGTCAGAAGGGTGTTCCATGTTGTTGCCAATCGTTGAATGTTCTGTTGACTCCTCAAGAAGATGCAAGTCAAGACAAGATTTCAATAGTTCGGATGATTTCGTTTGCAGGTTCATGTGACGCAAGGGAATGCATTGGAATGGTATACTATGGTGTACTGATGTGTACTGCATGTTTCCTAAACTGCAGCAGTTCTCCTTTGTCACGGTACCCTGAAATACCCCATACGAGAATAATAGAAATGTCATAAAATCCAATCCATACAAGTGCCTCAATCGGTGCACCTGTGCATAAGTGTCCAGCGTCTAGGTCTTGCAACCCACGGTTGATGAGGATGCCATAGCAGCAGAAACAGAGGTGCAAACCAAAGTCGGTCAGAGGACTAGTGGGTTGTATTGGGTCGTTGAATCCGAGAACACCGTCTTGACACATTGAAACCACCAATGGGGTGATATTACTGTGATAGATTAGTGGGCAGAGCTTTACGAGCTTCCCATAGCTGTGCCTATTTTTCCTTGATAAGGTGCAGGGGGAGCCACAAGAACCAACAGCAGAAAACTTGGAGGAAGAGGCCGGACCAGACTGCAGAGGTACCAACATGGATGAAATGTGAAGAATTTAAGGAATACGATGAAATTCGATGGAATAAGGATAAAAAGGATAAATAAGGTACAATGTAAAATCAAATCTATTACCACTAGCTGTAGTTTTAGTGAAATCTGTATCTAGTCTCTATGAGCTATTTGTATGATGCAGCCATGCTGCACAATCTGTGTTTGGACGTTTGGACTCCGGACTCGGGTGACTCTCAATTACTGACCTCGAAGTCGGCCGTAGCCAGGAGTACGAAGAGGAGGAAGAGGAGTCACTCAATTGCATCCAACAATGGCTTCTAGAAACCTTTGCGATGTGCAAAGAATGTATCTATGAATTTATGGTCACTATTGGTCAATAGTCGAATATGGCCCACTGATGTGCTCAATCGTTGTTTGAATATGCTGTTGATGGATGTTGATATAAGAGGTTTGGCAACAGCGGCATTTGGATATAGAGATTTCCGATTTCGATTTCTTGTACAAAACTTGGAACTTACTGTATCATCACTGTATCAAGTCTACAATCGGGTCTTCACATCAATTTATGTATATCAATGAATTTGGTGTCCAAATGACCTGTGTGTCATCATTGTCATTCCATCCGGCTCGAAGTAGGAATTATCAAGTTTCATGAAGTTTCTGACTTCTGAAACTGCCATGAGGTACGACCCATTCACTGCGGCCTGAGGGGCCAGAATGGACGATGTGGGCATCTTGGCACGCAGTGACTGCGTCCAGTTGTCACGTCTGGCAGATGCTACAGGAATTGTTTCTTCCCTCAAATTGTTTTCTGTTGGAAGCACTGCAGTCAAATGCCAACTAAAGTCGCGAATCAATAACTGTTTTTTCCTTGCTGGGGCTGAGATATAATTGAATGATCTTCAATTTCAAACATAAAAAACCTACAGGAAATGCATGGAAATGCGACATTATTGTTCCAACGGCACATTCTAGGCAATATACCCTCAAGGATACTGTGGTGCCATTGGGCTGTGGGAGATCATCAAAAACCACCGCAGCGGATCCGACCACCGCAGTTCATGACGTTCAATGAAGCAATGAAGCAATGAGAAACAAATCTGGATATTGGATTGCTTGCAACATCTTGCAACACTTGGAAACTGATCCCGTTGAGTCTTCCAAAAGATGAAAACCGAGGCACAGGGAACAGGGCGCTCAAATCGAGGTTGGCATATTCTGACCTGGTTGCACCCTGTGACCAAGTCCATGTGGGGCAAAAGAAGCTCACAGACTGTGCGACGCTGCAACTGTGCTGGTCACCCTACTTAAAGGCAGTTACTTCATGAACATATTGATACTGTATCATATTTGTATATAGTTATATATTTTTGTGTTTTTTGGAGTATACTTCTTTGCAACAAAGAGGGTTGTGATAACATGACATGTAATTCGTGTCCACAAGAACCATGACAGAAGTGCGACTCCCTTCGATCGAGTCTTGGGTCTTTGGTTCTAAGCCCTAAGCTTGGATTTGAGATCGTTGGAAGATTCGAAGAGGCTTTCCGTGTTGATTGACACAAGCAACTTGCGTAGCCAACAGCCATGATTTAGCATATGGGCCTGATGTAAAACGGACATATACAGGCACAGAGGCATGCCCTGGTATACCTACCTTTGTGAAAGCTTCTTGTGGCTCAAGGAATATGTGCACCTGGAAGAGAAGTCAAAGACAGCCAGAGAAAGTTTGAATTTTTCGTACCACACTTGGTTCGCTTGGCCAACTACCATTTTCTTAGACTATTCATCATGAGGATTCCGGACCACTTTTGTTCTTTGGTCCTTACGTGGCAAGATGCTCACTGATGCATGGCATGAGACCAGTTTTGTGGGCTTCACTGGCCTGGAAGGCAAGAACAAAGCTTGCATGTGTGTGAGCGCTTCCGTGAAAAGTTTATTTGACGAAGGGCTCATCACTTTTCAAAGTGCCAGTCTTGTGAAGCATGTTATGCACAACTTCATTCGTTGCAGTGCCCAAGCTCCCTGGTGCTCGTGTTAAAAGTTGATTCGTAGCAACCATTTACGATTCAACTGGCAAGGGATTTACCATTTTGGTATCCAGCCAGTGGATATGGATTTAATAGATATATTTACTAATACATAATACTGTGTATATATGTACATAATATTTGTATGTATTCATTTATAATCATTTATACACATACAAAAGAAATCTAACATCATCTAACTGCTCACTGAATCTCACCGATGCCTCTCGTTGACCATGGCAAGGCCTTGCAAGGTGTCTCAGGACAAGACACGACACCGTTGGACTTCACCTTCAAGTCCAGCCGACGTTGGCGAGTTGTGAACGATGTACAGGTCTGGCAGCTACAATTTGTCGCTTCTGATCTTTTAAATGTTCATATCATTTCACAGTTGATGATATTAGGTAGTTACTGTACTTTAGTCCGCATTTCAATTATCATAGGATTTTGATTTTATATTATTAATTCAATCAGATCTAATGATCCAATCATCATGAATCCGGCAAGTCCTTTTGCTTTTTCTTCAGTTTTGTTCAGGTTTGTTCTCCCATGCTTGCCCGCAGTTCATGTCATTTGCCAAAAAAATGAGTCGCATGGAGTCAAGACACGCCACAAAGATGCTGATTGGAAATGATTTGAACGGATCGTTGGTGCAGATTTGGGCAACATTTTCCTCACCATCTATTACCCCATGGGCAGACAGCCAACGCAGGTCACATATGGCTGGGCAATTGGAGAGATCAAAGTCTTTGATGATCCGAACTGTCAAAATCCGTTGACCCCCATTTCGGCAACTGGCTACGAGACCACGTGGGGACTCCCGGGAGATGTTCGCAGCATGAACACGGAATTGTGAAGGACAATCAGTTTACTGAAGCTTATAAGCTTCAATTATCCAAGGAAGTCCAGGATATTCCGTGTGAATTGCAGGTTGGCTTCACCGAATCGGACCATTGACGGACACCCTTACACCGAATGGCGCGCACCCTGCCACATTTGCGAACCCAAAGAGGCCAGGCCAGGTGTTTGCTGCAGAAGAGCCATTGATGAAGAGTCGCCTGTGATTTGATTGGAAAAAGATTTCCTATAGTCACAGTCATGATTGGTGTTTTGGAAATTGGAAATGATAGTTTGAATTAATTTGATGGTCATGGCTAAGCCTTAACTTGTGCCATGTTTGATTGAAGTGTATCGTGATGTCGATGTGTGAGATACATGACAACAATCTCTACCAGCTTTTTTCACAGGCGCTACAAGGGCGTGCCAAGCCATTAATAGGCACACATCCGCATAAAGATATTAAAGAAAATATTAATCTCGAAATTTGCCCGCTGGTCTTTTGATGCTGAGTGATGTTGTAGGCATGGCTGACTTTGTACTTCGACGTTCCGGTGCCATGTCGATGTAGTGTAGCCTTCGGGACCATGATGTTTTTTGATAGGGTATTTTCGTGAAATGTTACATGTATCTTCCGCGCTGTCATTCCTACACTTGAAAGACTTGAAAGCGACTTACACCCCACAAGTGGCTCGGGAGTGCAAGCTCTTACTGTACATCTCAAAGGGCAGTTCGTGTTAAGGTGACAGTGATGTGCATGCACATCTTCCAATGGGGTGATCGCGATTACGCCGCCAAAGCTGTGGTGTTGCAACGTGCTGACGAGGCACATCAAAGGAATGACTATTGGGAAACTCAAGGATGTGTGATATCGTACGTTATCTCCCGGAACATAAGTCCCTGTTTTCAGATGTCAGTGAACTTGCTGAGCAAGTCAAATTTCGTTACACTCAAAAAATTGTACGAAGCCAGGAGTGCAAATTTCTCTTCTGTCAGGTACTGTGATACCGTGAGTTGTGGAATCTCTTCTGAGGATTCTCAGACATAAAGCACCTGTAGAGTCCTATAATGAGTATCATAGAGCACAGTAATTGGCCTAGGAATCATCATGTCCTTGATGATCTCCCACTATTTCTGATGGCAGTGGTCTGAGGGTCTTGACTAAGGTCTCTCAGATCGATGACACGGTGGTAGTCAGTAAGCCCAGGTGCAAAAAGTCGAAGGTGTTTGAAGGATGTAGATTTAGACGTAGTGATGAAGACCGATGAAGTTCTACTGTACTGTTATTCTAAAACTTGAAACAGTTCAAGGTTCCACTGGTGTTCCACTTCAATGCCTATCACGAACAGTGCGACATAATAGCTGGCCTCACATGGTACAAAATGCAAAAAGATACCATCACGATATCTCACAATATCAGCACATACAAAGTCTCCATACTATGCATCTATTACAGTATACAAATATGCGTCTATGACTCTGACTGAATATGGGAACGCTCTTGCAACGATGCAACGCTTCGTGGTCGCAGTGTTGAATCGACCAAGGACTGGGTCGATGTTCTCCGGGGTCATGACTTGAAGGTGGCTGGGTTGATGTGCAAGTCCAGATCCATGATAACCATGATGTTTTTTCCATCACTTTTCAGGATTCTTAATGATGTTTGATAAGTTTTAATGATTTGTCATGTTTCTTCATGTTTTTTTCGCGTGTTTGTATGTTCCGCCTTTTTGTCCACTGAATGTTTTTGCGGGATACGGATCACACATGGACTCAGACTTTTCCAATTTGGAGTTGCCAGGATTGATACCAATACACTCAATCCATGATTTTTGTTGGTTTTTGATGATTTGTCAGATAAGAGTATACATTGTTAAGACACCGATCACCCTGTTTCGGAGGGTTTTGTTCTACACACTGCATTGCGAGCAGCTTCCATGATGCAGGGCGGTGGCTGGGACGACCTTCACTTTGTTCAGTGCGCGCCTTTGGAAGCACCTAATTTCGGTCTTATAAGGTGCGCATTCGAGTTTGGATGTCGGAGTATTTGATTTCAATGTGTCTTGATATTCTTAAATATGTCTTTCAAAGGAATATTTAGGTTTACAATATCATATACAACTCACTCCAATATAATAATAATTAGTATCTATATATATTTTTATGGTTATATATACAGCACCATATACAAAGAATCTGTCATTTCAGCTGCCTTCAGAGAGGATAGTTCTGAAGGATTGAAAAAGCTGACAGACATCAAACCGATTTCGTCATTTCTTTTCATTCTGGCACACAATCACCAATTTGTTCAGATGATACGTTGATGCAAATGGGTTTGGGCTTTCCAACCCTTTGCAGCTGAAGCAAGACAGCTAGCCGCGGTAACACAGTTTCATCATGTTTCATCACAATGACAAGCTTGCCCTGTTGAGCTGATGTTCACAGTTTTCTGGCTGATCTTTACTATGTTGCTCTGCAAAGCATTTTTTTTATTTTTATTTTTTATTCAGCTTCCCAGTTCCCGTTTTCATTGTGCTCCAGCAGTTCTCCAGGTATCTCCAGGTTATATCTTGTATATTTGTATGCTTGTCTCATGTGTTGCTGTGAAGCTTGATTTCACAACCTGACAGCTGAGCCAGGCTCACGAACAATGGTTTCTATCCTAGCGAAGCCACGTTCTCGTGCAAAGGCACCTTGCTATAAGGACACAGATGCCGATGCTTGCAGTTAGTTATATAAGTTATACAAATTTATACAGTATATTAATATTTATATAATATATATTGTTTTCTGTTTCATGAATACGGTGGCTTAAAGCACCCCAGAGGCAGCATCTCGCATTGCAATCAAAAGCGAAAACCAGGACCCCCAATGACTCCGGGATCACTTTGCTGTTCAAAAAATCTTTCCGCCCATCGACACAGCGTCCAATTTAGTGGTGTGGCAAGACAACAAAAAATCAGCGGCTTCACCATGTGCATGCCGCGTCGCCTGAGGCATTCGGCCCTTGACTGGGAGCTCCATCTCAACATGCAAGGCTGCAGGGGAACTCAAGCTCGAAGGACAAACCTGGAGTTGGCCTGCCATGGTTTCGAAAGTCTCATCAGAAATGAAATAGCGGGTCCTGAGTCATGAGTTACCAGTTGCTATAATTATGACATCACCCTGCCAATTTCCTCTAAATACCCGGGCAGAATTTCCTGGGGTGGTGCGTGGGGCAGCCCAACATGGTCGCATTGATTGTATTAAGCTTGTTTTTGCCGGTCAATTTGGAATCGAAATTCCTCAGGGGGGCTCTTGTTTAGAGAAACAGTTTTTGGAGCAGAGGTACTCCCAATGATCTCCCAATGATTAAATTTTTTAGAGAACCATTCAGAACCAAACCTCCAATGGCCAAGAGGCAGCCTAAAAAATCAGTATCTACAGGGTGTTTGTGTGAATTCAGGTGGATATCATGATATGATGATTTGTGGGAAAGACGAACATCACCTGGCTGGTTGAACTAAAAGTTTACTGCCTGAGCTTGGAATATTCATTCGGAAGCATCCATGCGGTAACTTCAGGATCCAAGGTCCCGATTCGAGGTCATTTTCCCTAGGCAAGCGATTCAATCTGAAAGGTTGCACTACTTGTACCGGATGCAAGTTTGCGAATGTTGCTGGCATCTTACATACCAGGAATGTCTCCGTGTTTGTTTTTCGCAAACGATTCGTATGCCAGCTTTTCCAAGCTCAGAGAGCCAGGTAATGACTAAAAGTTCAGCAAAACAGTAAGCAGATCTGCTAGAATCATCTAGAATCTAGAAGTATCCAGATGCAGTCTGCAATTTCTTTCCGAGGATGGGCAGTGGTCTGACTCGCCACCAACTTGCTGGGAAGCTATTCATTTCATTGCTGCTGGCTCTGCAGCACCCTGGCAGAGAATCTGATTTTCATGTAAACCTTCTAGGTATTTCAGGGTTTCTTATTTTCAAAAAGCCGATGTGATGGAAGAGTGTGTTGTCGTTCCTATACTGCTTACGTGTTAAATTCATGTATGTAGATTCTATTGCTTAACGACTACGTTTGTATATTGTTACAGGATATCTATAGCTGTGACTACAAATAGATGGATCCTCTGTCAGTGATTGTTTGCGACAAGCAGCTGCTCTTTTAAACCAGTCAGAAAAAGATTGCAGTGAAGATGGCTTGACAGATTTGTTTTGTTTTTCTGGCTTCTGGATGTCAGAGTTGACCAGAGACTCGGATGAGAGGATTGCATCATCGGCATTATAGATATTCAATGGCTATCCGGCTATCCAATGTTATCCACTATTCACTTGGAAGGAGAGGATAAGAATTTGACATGATGGATTTGACTAAGGTGCTCTTTGTGGATGTTGCCGCTTTTGTGATCTACTACAGGTGGCAAAGCTAGGGCATCGGTGGCATCGACATCGAAATGCCGGTCCATGTTTGTTGTATTTTTGTTGTTACGCGAGAGAGATGTGGTTTGTCAGCTAGCTACACTTTCTCCAACATTTTCTCTCATGATGTGCCATGTTGTATCACGCTCCCAGTTGCATATCATTGTTGCCAATGTAATGCTTCCACTATGGCTAAACATACTATGACGCTGGCATCAAGGTATCCAAAATGATGACCAGCCAAGCTGTTGAACCTGCTAATTAAATTGTAGACCATATTGATGATACATCAGATGTATCTATTTGAATGTGTGTCTGAAGGTGCTTCATGAGCGACAAGTCAAAGCCTTTGACTGAAGAGTCGATGATACCTCAAGACTACCTGGGCAAGTGGAATTCAGAACTGTTTGGTCTCTTGGCCAAGGGTTTTTAATGGTTTTTACATGTTTTTACATATACCATGTTGTTGCATGAGCATGATATTTGTGTGTGTGTGTGTGGAGAACCCTCATGGGTTCCAGCTTTTATACTTAAAAGATCTTTGAAGAAAGTCGAAGTTTCAGTATGTCTCAGTCTCACTGCCTTTCCATCTCCGCTGCACCGCAACTCATGAGTGGATTGCCCCTGGCAAGTTGCTGAGATGCTTTCTCTTTTATTCCCGGAGTTCGATAGTCTTATGAGTGTCTTTTCACTCATAGTTTTTCATCATGTTGAATGTTTTAAATCTGTTTACATTGGTTACACCATGGTTACACCATGGTTACAATCCTTTACAATCCTTTAAATTTTTGTGTGACTTAGGTGACTTCACGGCTGAGCCAAAGCTGCTGAGTCTGGTGGTCTTTTGTCCATGCTGCCGTTTGGCTGACACCTGGCAACAAGCTCCTTGGCTTTCGAAGGGCCAAAAGGATGGGCTGTACATGGCTGTACTGTCATACTGAGTCATACTTGTTTGCCATGAAAAGAGATGTCATGATGTCAAGTCAAGATGAAATGTGTACGTCACTGAGGCTGGGATCCTGGCCTTTCAGTGCCTCGGTATGCAATATGAACTCATAGGGTACAGACTATGATTGACAGTTGCATGTCATAGCAAGACCTATGCATCGAGTGCCAGAGCTTGTGATTCTAGGTGATTTTGATGTATTTCATACATTTTCATACATGCCCCTCAGTGTTGCAAGTTCTCAAGTTGCTTTGTGATTTTAGTGTTTTGGGATGAAGGCCCCAGACATACACATACATGCAATGCATAGAAAAATCAAAGATGAGGTTTGCTATTTTCTTGCCGCATTTCTTCTTTTGCTGCCTTCCCTGCATTGGGAGCTACTTTCGAAATCTCATGCGAAAGCGTTTCAACATTCGGACAGCCAGCAGAACTGGGGGCATTGCAACTGGGGGCTTTGCATGTTCACCCAGATCCATTTCATGTCTAAGGATATTCAAAAACAAGATAAATAGAAAAATACGAGATGGTTAAAGGATAGTGGAAAGTAGTGGAAACATCAATGAAAGTTCAAGGGACCATCACAAAGAAGCAGGAAGCAAACCGCAAAAGTCCGTCAAAATAGATGTTCAGACTGTTTTGTCACAAGCTCGCTGAGATGAAAATTGTACAATTTCATCACAGATGTGGTGATCAAATACTCATCGAATTCGAAATTCCCTATGGGGGATGCAAGTCCATTGGGTATCCCTTTTGCAGGAGATCCAGTGCAACCTTGGATTGCTTGTCCTGGACCGGGGCAATTCGGGCCCTTTGTGGAAATTTGAAGAAACTTCATCATGATTTACAGATTTACGTTCAATTGATTGTAAACCTATACAGCAACTACATATATGATATTATGATCATGTATGAGATTACAGATTGGATCATATTGGCGATATTGCGTGTGGGAGATATGATGAAATCAAGATAGACTGTGATCATGCAGGTCAAACAACAGCAAAAATGATGTTGATGGCCGCAGTTGGAGGTTCTTTGTCCATGTTAAGAAGGATGCATAGCTCCCAGGCCATACACCAAGCTTCGTCAGAAAGGTGTGTTTGGACATGGATGATCACGGATGCATTTGCTTCTACTATTGTTATGCGCTGGTCCTGTAGTATCCTTTTGTGTCTCGTTTCGTATTTGATACATTACAGATATAACTTGATATATACTTACTAACCGCTATAACTTTTAGATTGACCAAAAAAATCGTAGCTTTTTGCCATGTCGCCCGAGTGCCAGAGTCTCGGCGACGGTTGTCCAAATCCCGACAATAGCACCTGCGTGAGGAGTTGCGTACCTTGGCTGGCGGCAGTACAAGAAGCAAAGATGGTAGATGCCATGTGTGTCTCTTGGCAGCGACTTCATAATATCAGTATGAAGGTTTCATTATCTTTTATCAATATCATCAACATAATCGATATTGATATCATATCATATCATTGAATTATTAGTATCGTACGAAATCTGACATTCTCGGAATTTGAACATGCACATCTTTTTTGGGCAGGATTTTGGCTCAAAGCCTTGTCTGGTGTTTTACCCGGAGTTCGTTTAATTAATGGTTTTGGTTGGGTTTGGGTTTGTGAGGTTATAGACATTTACACAATATACATACTATCAATAAGCAACGTGTACTGTGTACTTGTACTATATATACAAACACAATACACTGGTTTTCTTCAGGAAACTCGTGACGTTGCTTCGGGCTAAATCCATTTAACGTCAAACTTGACTCTCGCGAACCGCCATGCCTGTGCCATCAGCCTTAATAGACTTTATCAACGCTCAGCATGTTGCTTCTTGGCTGCAAGGAACCTGTCAGTCCCAGTGTCAAAGGGACCAATGATGTTTAGATTCAGATGTAATGGTCAATCTTGATGGGAACGTGACAAGGAAACCGGTCCACTGGTGGACTTTCACATTTATGATGTTTGTTGATTTGGCCATGTCTTATCGGTGGGAGTCAACTCAGATTATAAAATAAAACAATATATAGCATATGATGCGGCGTAATGCCATAAATCGTTTCAATGCATGGAGAGCACCGTTTCCCTTCAGCATCGCAACGCCGTACCCATCTGGTCAAAGCTCAAAACTGCATGGTTTCCTGGTAAATCATGGTAAATCATGACATGCAGAATTGGACCTCCTCTTTTAAAGCTCTTCCATGCCCTTCCATTGTTTTTTCGATTTTTTGAGGATGTTTCGCATCATTCAGACATTGGTTGGTGTATGTTGGTGTGATCACAACTCATGTATGTAGCGGCATCAATCTAGTTCATGATCCTGCTACGTTCAGGTCAGACTGAACAATCCATCTTCGGTCAATGGCATTCATCTGGATGGATGTAAACAAGTTATGCGTGCACTGATTTGTCCAGGAACTGCTCGCGAATTTGTCACGATGCTTTGATGCAGAGACCCCAACCCAGCCGCTGATGCAAGAGCTGCAGGTCCACTGGAAGTGTTTGGTGGAGTTGAAGTGCCTCCAATAAGAAATTGAAATTATACCATATTCAATTGTATTCTACCTACTCCAGGATGATATTCGATTCAACATGATTCCACAACCTTCCCGTCATGATACATGGCTTTGCCATGTTTGTTGTGGTATCTTTCCAAATACACTACTTTTTTGGATGTTGGGACTCAGTCATCACAGTGACATGGTGATGCGTGATGCCCTGCATATTCATCCAATGTCAATCCTTAAATTCTGCACTGAATGATTTGGTACTTTCTTCAAGGTGGGTCGACATACGCCAAGGCATCAATCAAGACAATACTCGTACATATTACCTTGTAAGGTATGTTTTACGGTTGCACATTGCTCAAGGTCTGAGTTTTCACTTGAAGGTGTCCGGTGACCGTGATCTGACAGTCTAGTTGCCTTTGACTCACGCCTCGTTGCTAGGCAGCACCCCGGACCGAAACGGAAATAGGCGCCGGTGCACCACAAACCGATGGAAGTTACGCCTACGACTTGCTCGTTTCAGGTGGGCGAAACACTGATGAGTTGGGCTTGAGATGTGTAAGGAACATGAAACGCATGAAAGCTACGTATATGTAGGCAGGTACATGCAGGGGACATGGAAGGTACGTGCCCACGACAAGTACAGGCAAGAGAAAACCAAAATGCAAGGCATATGCAAGGGACATGTAAGGTACATGTATACAAAAAGGCAAAGTATGTACGATGTATATTTGTTTATATATATAACATCATGCAACCATATATCATGATATAAGATGCCATTGTCTTCAGTTCAAAGCATTGAAATTGTTCACATGGACGCGTCATGTGATGACGACACATTCATCAGACACCGTAGATCACTGTAGTGTTTGGATCGTGATTTGGATGATTAGGCCAACAGTAGTCGGCTAGTTACGGGTGAGGTGACTGGCTTGAACTTCTCGATTTTTTGTCATCTAGCTTAGATATTTCTCAAAAGTCTTCGCTATGCTTCGATCATTGGTCGCATTTGCTCAAAGTAAGGCTACCAAATCAGGCACAAATTTCATGGGTTCTTTGCTGCTGTTCCAAAGAAGTCGATCATCGCATCAATAGAAGTGTATCAAAGTGTATCCGCTTTCTGAAACTTTTTGAAACCCTGGCCGGAATGATCTTGAATGGACCTTGGCAGAGCAGATCAGCCGGTTAGCTTTGCTCAGGCAACCGTCCCCTGGCATCGAAGCTCGTTAAGTCGCAGATGACTTCTCAACCACAAGCTACTCGGTATTTATCGTTCTGTTATGTTTTGTTGATGACTTAGGCATAATACTAATGCATGCCATGTCAGAAGCCAAGTTGCTATGAGAGGGGAGCACGTGAGCGTGGCTCAAAACTATTAGGCCCCCAAAATGGTCCTACGTATCACGAATTGTTCTGAGTCCCTTTGGCAACCTAAATTGGAGACGAAGCTTGTCAGTGCAATTGAAGCCACGAAAGCAATTTGATGCGAAACAAGAAAGTTATCCATTCGTGCTTCTGATTGTAAGGGCCCCAGGTTTAATTGGATTTATACCAAACGTTGAAGACTCTTTTGCAATGCCGGCTGCATCCGGCTTCTCTGCGGCACGCTCATCATGACCATTGCTATCAAATGGCCTCTAATAAACCTGCGTTGTACTTCAAAGGTAGCACCATTTGCTATCCCATCGTTGTCCGTGTTGTCGGTGTCATAGAATCGGAATCAAGCGTGACAGTTGGTCACTTGAAGCTTTAGCAGAACTTTAGCAGGTTTCAACGCCATCACCAGCCTCAAACTAGGTGTCAACGTTACAATAGGCTTCACCAAATGACAAGTGGGAGGGTAAGGAGATGAATGGCATCCAAGATATAGGCCATGTATGGCCATGTCATCGCCTCATAGCTCACAAGTCGAAACATGATGCAAACTGAGATGCTTGCATGCTTGCACATGGTGCTCTGAGGCATTTGGAGATGATGAAGAACCGGAATTCTTCCCAGGGGGGGACTTCTTTAAAGATGGACCTGTGGCCGCCATCCGCGGCTTGGTGGAAGGGAGGGCGGAGGCACGAGAAGGACATTCAAGCCAAATTAGATCAAATTAGCATGCTCGGCCCGATGCGTATAGAGAAGAGAGGTTCTTGTAACATTTTGTAGCCGCAACTGGGTGATAGTTACAAAATATTACGAAATGTTATGAGGAAACTGTCTCCGAGATGGATATGAAAAGCTCCACTCTTAGGTTCAGAATCTTCAGATATTGGGGGAACCCGCCGATCATCTTGGAGAGAAACCATGGAGACTGGGCGTGCACACCCTTCAGGGTGGCGAGTGGGAGGAAGTTGACAAAAGATGTGATTCTATAGACGAAGTGCTCAGGATAGGCTCAATGCATGAATTAGTTTCAATGAACTATAAACTATATGTTTTGTTTTGTTTGAGGATGTTTGAGGTATTGTGATATGATTTGTCCTTCTTACAATACTTGAAGGTTATAAAAGGACTTGCTTCCGTTGAACGCGAGAAACCCCTAAGAAATCAGAGAGCCCCATGGTGACCAATATGACCGATGTCGTTGATACCCCGAGAAAAATAGATGCGGTTGAAGCAGCTAGCACTCATGTACTTGGTGTTCCGTTAGCTTCCACTTCCACCGCCACAGCGACCCTCGTGTTGTTCATTGAAGTTTCGCATTCCAAGGAACAACACACCGTTTCGCCAACAACTGTGGCGACAAGGCCAGGTGCAATACATATTCCAAAGCAGCATGCCAAGGTTCACGACATGTGAGAAGTCATGGAAAGTCCGCAAGATCACCAGTAAAATATTTCCAAATTAAGATTAATAAAGTTAGATATAGCTACTGCAAATGATTTGCCAGAGGGGAGACCATTTGGATGCCTTCATAGGATGTCTTTTTTTTAATTCTCACCCACACGCCTAGTTGTGGGAATGTTGTGGGATATGGTGGCATTCGTGCCTGTAGAGCTGCTCCCCCACAATGAAATGGCAACTTGCTTCAAAAGAGGAAATTCAGCGTCCACATAAGTGCTATCTCACATTCACAAAGTACATGTCATCCTAATTTTGTAGTGTATCAAACACTGCTGCTAAAAACCATCTTTAGACCCCTTGATTTCACATCCTACTTCTATTATATTCTATGATTCTTTGTGACTTTGTATGCTCTTGTAACCTTCAGATTTTTTGTAATTAAACACAGATCTTGTTTGAGGAGCTTGAAACATATCCTTTGGAGCGACGAGCATGACATCAAGCTGCCGCATCGGATCGAGCACCTTGAGATATGAATTGAGTGGATTTAGCTGAGGTGCTGAAACACGAGCGTGGTGACTTATAACATTTGTATACGTTTGTAAGACTTCCTAAGCTGATGTCCCACTGGTGGGTATTGTAGGAAAGCCAACGTGGCATCAGAAGACCAAGATCATGCAGATCTAAGCAACCAGAAGATAGTTGAAGGTGACTTGAGTAGACAGCGAATATTTGCAAGGGTACCGAACGTTTTGGTCTTGCAGCGTTTGAGATGAAGATCGAGATACAGAAGATTTTTGTCAGCTCAAACAAAAACACAATTTGTTGGTGACTCCAGAGCTTCTATAGCTGCTGATTTGGTTGACGGATCTTACAACGTTCTGCTCCAAGGCAATACATGGAATATGTGACACTGGCTCTGGTCTTGCTAAATGCATTCCTTCTCACGCTCGAGTTTCAAATTGAAGGTGAAGTTGTTGGAGAATCCTTGGTGGAAGGACAGGAGTCCCTTGGCCATCCCTTTGGCACTTTTTTTTCAGGAAGGCGGCCAATGTGCAACCCTGAAAGTGGCAGAGGATGGCAAAGATGTATATACATTCACCGATGTGAGACTATAGATATATTAAGCATGCATGGATACAGCGTATATATTTATATATACACATTTATTTACATTATCTTAATTTTTTACACGCACACAGTTAAATGCAAGTAGGCTTGCATACATAGTATCATTACTATCAACAATAGTGAAATGAGATGACAAATTCACGCTGCTCCACAACAAACCCGGCCGGAACCGGGGGGCACAACAAACGGAAGAATACCTTGAAAAGAGTCACGGACTCCATTCCCTCCAATTCTTCAGCGTTTTGTTCGGTGTATCCAACTTCTCTCTTCAATGTAGTCTGCGATGGGTGCTTCAAAACTTCTTTTCATACGTTGTGTTCGGGTTGCCAAGAACCCCAAAAAATCATGTATATAATAACTATGATTTTCTTTGAGGTAAAAGTTGGGTTCTCGAATGTTCACGATTAAATTCGATTTTGTGATCTGGGGATCAATTCACTTCATTTAATCTTGACAGAATGACTTAATGTTTGTTTTCATGTACTGTATCTACGATGTAAATCGATTTTCCAACGCCTTTGATGTCTTTAGGCCTAAACCCGTTGCTGCAGACGCGACCAATTTCTTTTATAACCTCGATGCTTGGTCGACAGTGGGTAAACGACCCCACAATGACTGCAGACACTTAGTGTGGGTATAAAACGTATTGTATTTTTTCCACTTGTTGGAATTCTGAATTCTGATTTTTGTTGTTTGCCCAGCAAATTTGTGGCCTCAGTGTGACTTGTGAGTTGATACTTTTGGCACAAACAAAATGATGCCATTTTTTGTCTCTTTATCCATGGCACGCTCTCTGCGTTGAAGCTGCCCTTGGGGCTGGCGTGAACACTTACCCGGGAACAACTCGCTCCCCCAAAGCCTACCCCTGTATACGTGGTATGTGCATTATAGTTTGCATTGCATTATAGATTATGGATTGTCGTTGCCCTGACACGGATGATATGAAGTGGATGATGAGTTCGGGTCCGGGAAAATGTTGGAGTGTGTCGCAGATATTGTGCTCCGGTGCAGGTCACAGAATCTGTGAAATGTCTCACACAAACCATTCTTTCATCCCCTCATGAAATCGCAGTATGAACCAGCGGCACATGAGTGAGGGCAAACACGTTTCCAAGACCTGCACCTGATACCTCAACATAAAGGATTTTGTGACTCCGCGGCTCTTGTTTTACCCGATCACACGTGGAATCTCACTTGGGTTACTCTGATGACTGTTCTCGTCATTTTGCGATTGAATAACTCTGTGCTTGACGCAGTCTTGTTTGAATGCGCTCAAGTTTCACATACGAGAATTATTCTACTTGTCGCCCTGATTGATTGGTTCTTGTGAACAGATGTAAAGGACGTCGCGTTTGACATCATGTTCATCATCGAGTGGGTAGTGGGTGCGTGGCTTGCAGGAAGACTGTTTCTGTCCTGCACTTGGCAAGATGTTCGCCCCTCCAAGAATTCATCATGGTTTATCAATTTACCAAAAAAAATCCATGCTAAGCGAACTATACAGGGAAACCAATCACATTTGTTGAGGTCTTAACCCCGGTGTTTTTTGCCTGAGACTCACAAAGTCTTCATCAATGATCGTCGCACATTTGGTCTCGCAAGTTGTCAAACGGGACATAGCTGTCCAAAAAAGAGGATGGGATCTGTACCATGTTTCAGACTCTGGGGAAAGCTTGTTGATGAAAAACGGGTGTCAAGCCGACACCCATAGTGTTCTAATGCGCTGTACTATGACCCGGCCCGGCCTTTGCATGTTTGCTGCACGACCTCAAACAACTTTTCTGTTTGATCCTTTGAAATTACAAGGCTGTTTTAATACGGCAAATTGCTGCATCACTTAAAAACATCTCTCCTGGATTGATTGTCACTGTAAAAGTCGTTGTGTTTGTATGTGTTGGCTTTTGGGATGCATGTGATTTCTTTGTGAATGAGGCGCGTGTAGCCTGCATTGTTTCAATCTGTGCTGCGACAACATTTCTGTCCTCTCCTCCGCTTTGGGAAGGACCTTCTTACGCCTTTTTTTTGCGCCAAAGCAGCCACCAAGAAAACGCTAAAAAGCAGCATAATCTAAAAGAACAAAAAAGATCTAAGGCTGCGCTTTTCGGTGGATCTTTTTGCGAATACTTTGCTCATGCTTGTGGGCGTGGTCGAAATTATTTTGAGACTCGGCCAGCAATTCTAGCTACTGGATTCCTTCTTTTCTGTCTTGCTTGTTACTGAAGAGAGGATTTCAAACATTTAAAGCAGTTGGAAAGTGACCACCAAGGATTGCCATGAAAGCTTCTGGATATCCGATTTCTTTGGATGTCCTCCACGTCATCCACGCAATTTCCTGCTTACGAATCTTGAGATGTTTCCGTGTCCTCAGACACTTGGCCGCAGCTTGGGCCCAGTGCCCAGTCCATTGTCCATGACATGCCGCGTGCATCCCCATAGGACTTCAGTCTTGTGAGATATCTTAGGTATGACGGTATGACTGTGCATGGACTGTGGTATACACTGTCATACACTCATACAGTCCAAAAAAAGGGTATGACATGGTGTGACTGTGTATGACTTTTTTTGACCCTTCTCTGAGACTCACTAGGACCAGGACTCAGCGGGAGTGACGGAGTGACGTTAAGATCCCTAAGGACGTTTCAAAGGGCCTCAGCTCCTCTTGTGTCTTGGCTTCGACCTGAAGCGCTCAAAGATTCTTCGAGAAATTGCCGTGTTTTTCATCGCTAATGAGCTCACTTGGCACTGTCAGCTACGACCTGTTCTACATAGATTTAGAATGATTTAGACAGATTTGTGATGTAGATTTCGACCTGACAAGTGACAAGTCAAGTATTTGAACGCCCTTTTGCTTTGCAATCTGCAATAAGGATGGCATGCAACAGCTTCCTGCACTCCCTGTTTTGGGCAATGGTGCTTCGGTGGCAGAATTTCCAGAAGATCTCCAGAATGCACCGAGTTGTCGTTTTTGCCAATCTTACACAAGTATTGCCGCCAAGAGCAATCATAATACTTTGATATACTATGATTTATGATATAAATTGACAATTGTATCTCCACAGCTTTGTTTTGAGTTACTGTAGCACGTTGAAATTGCAACTTGCAACAATCACAAAACTGTTGATATGCCTCTGTGAAGAGGAAAGCATTTGCAGTTGAATGTTGCTGTGATCCAACTTGACTTTGACGTTCAACATGGCTCGTGTGACGCTCTGCCACAATATTCCCACATTGAAAACATAAATCACCCACCGCAATACGCCTGACACGTTTTCACCATATTCATGTCGTTGCATCACCCCTCTCTTTGCCCCTACGTAGGCCTCATCGTGTCCTCTTTCTCATGTTTTCATTTTTAGGCAGATGGGTATAGCAGTGCATACAATCTCAGAGTCCCTGGAACCTCTTGAGTCTTTAGAATTTAGATCTCGCTAGATCTGATCTCTCGAGATCCAGTGGATTCACTCCGACGTGAGATCAACAACGGTCAACTATGAAGGATGTCTGAACGCACCCTCTAGCTTAGGCATGCTTAAGCTTCATTGTCTACTTGATATGATATGTGTCTTAGTTGATTCCCATTGTTCTTGCTTTAAGAAACGTTCCCAGTGCCAATCCGGATTGGTAAGTGAGTTAGTTGAATCCAAAAGATAAAAACCCGAAGTTTGAATGGCAGTTTGCCGTGCCGCTCTTCCTTTTCGACATCCTGCTCCTGTACAGTTGATTACTATAGTAGTTAATGTGTTGGTCTTCTTCATGATTCTTCATGTAATTAAGATGCTTGCGTTTACTCTTTGCATCACTACAACTACATCTGTGAATTCTTCTTACGACATATTACATCTGTAATGTTGGTTTGTAAGATCACAAACCACTTGGTCACTTCTCATGTACATTATGCCTTTGGCAATCATGGCAGCGAAAACAAGCAACATCGGGTAGCCCAATTGAACATGGAGAGCTCAAATCAGTTGAAATCCTTAAGATATCAAGAAGATTCAAGAAGGCCGAAGGCCACCAATAGCAGGACACGCGACGGATATTAGTGGATTTTTTGCTTCCCCAAAGGTGATATAAGGTGATTGCACGCCAAGTTGTGCGGGTTCCATCTCTCCAGTGTGTTTTGGCAGATATGGAAGCCAGTCACCACTGATAGCAACAGCAAATTCCCCATACCAATGTGTTAAGCACACACCGTGCGGAGTGCTCCATGAGTGCTACCAGTGCTGTTGTGCAGTGATCATGCCAGACAGACATCGTGTCATGTGAGCTACGACAAAAAACTCCCACATCATGTAACATGTACTTCTATTTCTGCGCTAAAATGGGCATGTGGGAGAAAGGAAAATGCCGGCTTGAAAAAGTTCTCTGCAGGGGGGAACGCATTTCAAAAGCTCGCGAAAACTGTGTTTTGTCGAGGCTAAATCTGTACTGTAGTTGTGAACAACCCATGCCATATCAGGATGGAGTTCTTGCTTTAAGTGAAATTGTACTCAGTACTGTAACTTGAAATTGAGACGAAAGCTCCGCGAAAACTCTGCGAATTAGAAGGTACGGGGCATTGTAATGCAGAGGTACTAGGTATGTCGTTTCATCTTTTCGGCACGCGAGGAGGCGCAGTGTGATTTCATGTCAGTGGCGTTGTCATTGTGTTTGTGTTTCAAATAAAGCGCATATAACATAAAAACCGTACGACAGAATTTGGTGTGCTTGCCATTACTTGCCCTCATAGGTGCGTGTGGTAATGCACCGGTGTTGGCAATTGCACCCGAGGTGTTTTTATCGCTTTTCATGACTACAAGTGCATTACTTCTCGGCAGCTTTCCAGCAATAGGTCAAGTGAAGCTAAGAGACGACTGGTCTGTGCTCTGGTGCAACTGGCACCAAGCTAAGGCAATCTATTGCTGAATTATTTCGTTCAGATGACAAGCTTTGACGATAGGCCTGTCGCATCGTCGCATGTCAAGCTTGATGATGCCTGATGGTTGCTGCCATCACAGGATTCATCCCATTTTTTTGTTGTGGAGCATCTGCGGATGTCATTGGAGTGTGAATGAGTTGTTTGTTAGTGATAACTGAATGTGCTGAAATGCAAATTATGTACTGGTACGAGGAAGGATTTAAAGTGGTTTAAGACTTGCAGGAACAACACTGCTGTACTTCCTGCAAGGATTGCGAAGCAGGGGCAATAGTCAATGTTGAAAAATGAAAACACATTGAAACACTATGGATTTGTATTGGATTTCTGATTTCTGATTTGTGGTTTGTGCAGGTTGTGGGTTTGGGAGCGTTATGGCACATCTCTTCGAGCGCTTTACACACTTTATGAGCGCTTCGGCTGAGAGTTGCAAGACCAATTGGACCCAGCTCGAGTCACTGTGTAGCCAGGTTTTTGTGTCTGGCGAACAGCCCTACCACTGTCATAGTGCAGGTACTAGTTTGTCATCATTTGCATTTTGCAGGATTCGTTTGTCAAGTTGTTTGTCAGATATTTGCAATTTTGGAGGTTGGTTGAAACGCATATTGAATATATTGTTGGGTTTTCTGTCGATGCTGCGCCAAGAATCACGTTTTCTGGGAGCTGGCCATCCTTCACACATCCGCTGATCGAGAAAGTTCATGCTGGTCTGGTGCTGTTCTTCGTGCTGCATCTTGGTACAGATGCTGCAGGCTTTAACTGCAAGACTATGATGGTATAGAATGTTAGGTTATAGAGGTTGTCGTCTAGTCATTGATCTTGCATGATCTTGCTGTGTTTGCTTCCGGGCGACACAGGGGAGATATGGTGATAATTGAATGTATTCATTTCGCAAGGATCTTGCAAAAAGTAGAAAGCAATGGCTGGTTGGCCAGAACCTCAAGAAAGGTGATTCCAGTGATTTCTAGAAATTCCTTGTAAATTAAATGTATTTGAATTTCTTCGGATGGGCTTCGCGTGATGACATCATGATGTTTTCTACTTGTTTGTCATTATTTGTCATTCACAGTTTCATCTCGTTTCTTGTTTCCTGGCTTGGCAAAAGCTTTGAGAATCCCCTGCAGTTAAAGACAGAACCAAAACATGCCAAGAAATCGTCCATGGTTTTTTGGGAGTGTTGGGACCTTTCAAGATAGCTATATAAATATAACTAAGATAGCAATGTTTCATTAAGTGCAAGCTGCCAGAACCTAGGTATATTACAGTGGTTGCTTTCGGACTTATCCGTGTGTGGCTTGGCGGGTTTGTTCTTCCTCAACTCAGCAACGTCAGCATGTTTTTTTTCTCAGAAAGTCTATTTTTTTTGATCCTTGAACATTGGGGAGTCCCAGGATCACAGCGGTGTTTCTAAAGGACACCCTAGACGCCGCAGCCAATGACGCGGAACATTTGGTAGGGGAAAGACTCCAGAAAAAGGCGCGGAAATAGGCATGATGACTGCGTTATTGCATGGCAACGACTTTGATTTCAGAAGCCTTACCATTGCAATACACTTTGCGCCATCTCTTCTTTGTTGCTCAAGATTAAGGTTTCTTCCTACAGGTCCCTGCGTTTTGAAAGGTTGCTCGAAAGTTTCAGATACCCAAAAGTGCACAATCATTCAAACTATTTAGGCAGTGCCCAAAACCTGACACCTAGATACATCTAGAATGTCTGCAGCATTTGATTTGCTGTCATTTTACAACCTCTTTTAACGATTTAATGGGATGCTTGATGATGTCATACTGTATTATACTACCGTACTTGGCCTATCAATATTACCTTTTTTGATGTCGTTTTTGATGTTGATGATGATGATGATGATGATGATGATGATGATGCCGATGCTAAATTGATCCATGGTGGTGGTGGGGTTGTATTTGGCTCTATTCTGCGGCCTCCATCCGCGCTCCTTGACAGGCAGAGTACAGCAAAAAATTGACGGCAATCTTTGGTGCGATCGACTCTACTGGTGAAGGTTTGATCACCGAAGAAAATTTGGTGGAAGCTTTGAACAAGCCTTTGGTGGCTTGGATGATGCACATTTTGAAGCAGAGGTCATCAAGCCGATGTTTTTTGTGTATCTCGTTTGTGTGACGATGTAAGACTGACTCCACGCATCCCAAAGACTTTCGGTTGTATGCGATTCTCCATTTTACGTCATTTTAAAACTATACATTACACATCATTATACGTGTAGCAGCATTATAGATTTTCGGAAAAATCCAGCATATTCTCGCATCCCCCACCATACCCAGGAAGTGTAACCCTATCATTTTTGCTGGCTCGGGTTGGGTGGCGGCCCAGGTCCGAGCATATTTCCAGACATCCTTGGATCTGGCCTCTTGGAACATGGAGTGCCGAGAGGTAGAGAAATGCGAAGAAGATCTCAAAATATTGAAGACTGTCATGGGGGATCATGGAAGTGCAGTATGGCATGATGATGCATGAGAAGATATGAAAGGATGTAGCAGACATATGCTGACAGAAGCCAGCTTGACCTTTCGTACTTGACCGTAGCTTCTCCGTGCAAGCATCTTCACGAGGCATCGCACATGCCAACATACATTAGACCTTAAACGACACCGAAGATTCACACATTCCATTATACTCATGACAGCATGTCCGCAAAGAGTTCATCAAATTCTCATGTTGTCAACCTACGAAGGTATATGGTATGCAAAAGCGGTAATGACTGCATGCTAGTCTTGCACCCTTGCATCATTGAATTGTATATTGCCTTCTGTTTGTTTCAGCAAACCTGAGGGTGATCAGCACACTCTGCGTTGGAGTTATTTGTGGATCATTGATAAGATCATCAGTGGATCAAGCAGATCTTGAGGCATGTTCGAGCCTATGTTCCAATTGCCGAGGATGTCCATGAAAGCAAAGCACTCTTCCACATCCTTGATGACGGTGACGGTACAGTTACGCTGGAGGCCGAAGAATCGCGTTGTTTGGCGGCCAAAAGTCAAATTGCAGCCGCAAGAAATGTGCAGTTTCATGCAACGCCAAGTGCAAGTCTCTCTTAGCTTCAAATTCAAGTGGCTGCAGTCTTTCGTGGACGTTTGCCAAGTCCTGTGAGGAGTTTATTGATGGAATGTTGCGGTGCAAAGGAAGTGCCAGAGCGATTGACCAGGTCCGGGACACTCATGCTGCCATGGCAGGTTTCAATTCCTGTGACACTCATGGCAATGTATTTCAACAATATTTAACATATTTCAACAGCTTTGCCACAGGTTGGTTGCTTGGTTGCTTTCTGTTGGCAAGGAATTTTTGATATTGCACGCACTTGGTTGAAACTGTGGGGTTTGTGATCCGCAGATCCGCAGTTGCAGGTAGTGTTGGACAGAAAAATATCCAGGCAGGTTTTGTGATCCGCAGTTCAGTGATTCATGCATTCCGAAGAAATGCTTTCACAGATGTGAGTTTGCTCATGAGCTTGATGTAGCTAAAATGGTGAGTTTCAGAGTACGACATATGCCATATTAGACCACGTACCCTTTGCTAGATCTTGTTAGTGAGTTGCATAATGGTCCAGTTTGTTCTTGCTTGTTCTATTGTAGTGACTAGTGAGGAGTGAGACATCTCTTGGATTCTTTTGGAAGAATTGGGCAATGTTTTCATGTCTATTCTATACTCTGGTCAATTCTTGCTTACTCAGTCTTGTTTGCTTCAGTGTCAGTGTTGGGATGAATGCTTTTCTACCGATTTCTTCTGCAGGCTTTTGGCGATGCTGGATCCGAACTGGAAACTGCGAAAGAGTCCAACATCGGCGAGTTTCCATATGAAGGAATGAACCGGTTCTCTGCATTCCAGATTCGTTTAAGAAGGTTTATAAAATGCAGAAACCTGTGGAAGGGAGAGTGGCCAAAGTTGTGGGAAAGACTGCGGAATATCGTGATCGCAGCGGCAGAATGCATGCACCAACTTGGCAGTGTCAAGAACCTTTAGTGGCTTAGTGCTTGAGTTGGTTTGAACGTTGTGGACTTTATGAAACTGTTTGACATGCATGAACAGCTGCTGCTGCATACTGCTGCTTTGATCATCTTTGATCGATGGCCGCTTTTTTCATTTCCAATGCCCACAAAGGCCATTGCTGCTGTTGTAGCAAGTTTCAGTGACTGCGCTTGTCAGTTGTAAACTCTCAAGTAGCAGTCCCAAGTCTAGCCAGAGATCCCGATAGGTGATTCTTGATATGCTTGCGAATTGTCATGTGAGAGCTTTTAAACTTCAAACGCTTTCCGTGCCATTTCTGGGCATAAGAAGTTCAGGTGTGTCATCCACCTGTGCGGAAATTGTGGGACACTGCGATGCCCGTCGTAAAAAGCTGCAACCAATTTGCCCTTTCTGAATTTGCAAAATCCCCTTGGGGCAACCTTGGACACAGGTGATCCTTGTGTTCTTGCCAAACATATTAGAATATGCATTTTTAGGCTATTTCCCGAATGGAAGCGTGCAAAGGCTTGCAAAGCAGTCTTGTGACGTACTTATTGCAGTTCTTAGATTGCTGTTTATCTCTCTCGCTTGGAAACCTCACAACTTTGAATCAAGAAATGTTAGAATATGTTAGAATCCAAGGTGGTTGCGCACGAAGAAGCCAATGCCAAGGTTGGTTTTTGGAGTGCTTGAGGGGAAGCCATCTCCTGCGGTAGTTTGAGACTTAGTGAGGGTAAGCTTTGAGATGCGTATGCGGTGGGCTCACGATTCACGTGGCCAGGAAGCAGTCGACAAGCGCAAAGCCGAAGCGGATGCCAAAGCCAAGGCTCCAAGATCGAATCTCTGAGCTCTGAGAGATGACATGTTGCAATAAACATCTAAATCTAACTTTGCATAATATGTTTTTACTTTTTAACATAAGCTAAAGAGTAAACTCGGTAAACTGCTGTATTTTGCGATTTGATTTCGACATATTTCGACTCTCGACTCTGGTTTTAACAACGGAAAATAATTTGATGAAGTATCAAGATGCCTTGCATCTTCAGATGCATCATTGGTGTTGAGATGCACCAAACAGAAGTCCAGATATCTTGCGAATCAGCAAAACCTGAAGTACCTCTGATTACCTCTGATGTTTTGTGTACATGTCCTTGTTTACCGTCATGTGTGGAGTGTTCACGCCGCTCCGAGGCAAACACCGCCCAAACCAATGGACATAAGACGAAGAGAAGTCAATACTTTGACAAATATCAAATGGTCACCAAAAGCTTTTCTTCCAATTCTGCAGCTTGTACGTCTTCAAATGTCTCCAATGTGCGCTTCAAAGTATGTGTTGCTGCCTTGGGTGGAGCATGTTTGAACAACCTTCCATCATTCAATTCACTGTTATGTCTTTCAGCAATGTTGTGCCTTAGTAGAAAAAAGACCGTTTTTAATGTGAGTTTGTTGGCGTTAAATGCAATTGAGAAAGACGCCGCTATTTACAAGTTGGCTTGGCCCCAGAGCTCTGAAAATGCCACGTAGTATTTGCAGATATTTGCAGCGTTTTTCCATGAGCGCAAGAAGTGTCGTAATTGTGATGCTTCTTCCATTCAATCACTCGCAGCTTCCAAAAAGCTGTTGCAATATTTCTACAGTCCAATCTGTTTTTTGATTCTCTTCTCTGTGCCCTGTATAATCCATTATGTATAATATGCACCATTGTTAGTGCCTCTGGAAAGACATGCCCACCCTTTTGCACCCACGGTTTTAATGCTGGCGGATTTGCCATTGAGAATTTTGGCCTCACACTTGAGTTTAGTGTTTTATCATTCGGCAGCAACAAACACCACTTGTGGACTAGACAGCAAGTCACTTATGTCAGATGGATTGGCGAAAATCGCACAATGTTTCGAGATGTACACCTTGGCTTCTGAACCCGCGGCCAGGGCCCTCGCAGCGCCGGCCCTCGCAGTGCATCACTTGCCCCATCAACCATCGGTGCCTTCAAAGTGTGGGCGCTTATGTTTCTGTTGAACCCATGGTTACATTGTGATTCGTGATGTTTACGTAATACATTCTTGAGGCTTGAAGACCCCTCAAACATCCTCAGACAAGGTTCCAGTTGATTGACAAGATGCCCTACTGATGGCAAGTACCTTTTACTTTTTCATAGTTGTTTGATGTTTTCTGTTCTGAGCAAATGGCATGTAGCATGTCATGTGTGAAAGACAGTGGCTAGTACTAGGATGTAATGCAGTGTATCATGAGAACATCTGACAGTCAGCAGAAACAACGCTGGAATATAATTTACGATAGATGTATGATGGAAGAGAATAGAAGAGATAGAACATTCAATTTGGTTTGTGACGTTGTATTTTATTCAATATATTATTACACTGACATAGATAGTTCATTCAGAATAATATGCTATTGCAGGTTAGATTGAAATTGACATATTTTGACATGATGCCATTCAAACAACATCCGATATTTGTAGGCATTATTCTAATAATGTTTCATGCAAGATATTACATATAGATAATGATTACTGTATACGATATAAGATATACGTAATATACTTATATAGTTGTCATATTCCAAAATATCCATTTATCATGAAAGGTGTTGGGACGGTCAAGATTGTCGAGCCGCCAAGGTCGGGCTATCGACAAAGACTGGCGCTTTGCGAAAGCCCAAGTCTTCCCTGGTAACTTGACCGATTTTAACGGGAAGAAATTGTCTTTTGTCTTGAGAGAGTACAGAAAGATTGCGTAATAGTAAGAAGAACCTCAATTCATCTCACGGATGATCATTGGTCACTGGGGATATTTGTGAAAATGGATGTCAGTCGTTCATCAGAAAGAGCAGGTTGAGAACATGTTTTGCTTCTTTTGCATGTGTTTTCTCGTTGCCTTTCTTTTTGCTTTATCCTTTTGGTAGTCTTTTGGTTTCTGTGTACTAGGGCCACTAGGGGGTGGGTTTGTGCGTGCAGCCCTGATGTTCTCAGGAAATGATCTCCTCCACAGCAGCGCCAGCATAGCACAGCGATATTGCAGCACACCCGTCTTGCAGCACACTTTGTTTAGTGGTTTTGGTCCAAATTTGCCTTGTTCGCTGATCTTCTTATATTATATATATAAATATATATTGTTTTTTGTGCAAGCATTCAAATACGAGTTTGTTTGCAGAATTTCATGATATTTGGCCTTGCTACAACGATAATAATAATATATTTTTTAAAGAATATAATATATAAATATAACACGTAGAATTTGATTAAGAATTATAATAAATTTGATTTGTCGTGGTACCTATTTTTAAGTTATTTAAATATTATTTATATTTAATTTTTATTATTTTAATAATTTTTAATTAAAACCTAATTAATAAATTTTTGATACTATTTATATTTTATTTATTGATAGAATTTAAAGAATTTATTTATAAATTTAAAGTAAGATTTTATATTATTTTTAGAAATAGAAATTTAAAATATTTTTAATTGGGATAATCCCTTAATATTAAGGGATCCGTAATATAAAATCTTATTATTAATTTTATGGGCAAAACGAAAAAAATATTATTAAAAGAAAAATAAAAATTATGATTGAAAAATTGACAATAAATAAATTGAGTTTAATATTATATTTATAAAATATTTATTTTTTCTAAATATTTTTTTTTTGGGCTTTTGAAT
>DF241530.1:1396-78353 GCA_000507305.1 Breviolum minutum Mf 1.05b.01
TGAAAACGTCAAAGCCAAGTTGCACTTCTCGATTTGTGCAATGGCACCTTTTTCGCTCTTTGAACAAAAGCAGCTCCGGACGATCCAAAGTTTGAAGACTTACCTGAAAGAGTCATGCAAGTAACGACCTCTTGTCAAATTACCTGCCACATGAAAACTGCTTGAAATCTTAAGGAGGAGAGGATTTGCAGTTTCAAATGGGTTGGTTCAACCACCAACTAGGTTTTGAATTTCAATGAGGTTCAAAGGCACAACAGACACAATCCAGTTTGTTTTACCTGCAATCGTCTTCACCCGGTTCGGTTTTCGGGGCGTTTGCGTGGATGATTCAAAGCAAAGGCTTCTGGTTTTTCCCGGGATCTTTGGATTTGAGGTTTACATATTAGAAGGGTGAAACACCTGGGTGGTGGCAACTCAAAGATTTTTGTTTTTTTTACAGAAAAATTCGGGGAAGATGGATCCAATTTGACTTGCGCATATGATATTTTTCAAACGGGTTGGTTCATTCAACCACCCACTAGAAAAGAGCGAACGGTAGAATGTCCACAGTTGACATAGGATGAACTGCCATTTTTGAGACATGTTGAGCACTGACCTGAGAGACATGTGAGGAATGAACATGAAAAAAACCCGGGGGTCCCTTACTTTTCATTGAATCCTGGCTGTTTAAACACGGATCCTTATTTCATGCTTTCGTATAATCCCTTATATAACCCAACCAACCAGGTTTTTTTCATTGCTCAAGTGGTGAAACCGAGTAATTGACGGGATCCCTATCACGGCTTACTATAATCCACATATAACTGGGTAGTTTTTCATCCCCAACAAATCCCCTAAACAACCAGGGGCCCTTTTTGTTTCTTTGCCTTGAAGAAGTCTGCAGGACTGTGGTAAGTGTGGTGGCCACCAGTCCAGATGCCCCTTTTGCGTTCAGGCGGTTTGGGGATGTCCCCTACGAGGATGAGCCCCCGGCCCCTCACCATATCCCATAGGGTCCATGTAAATGGTAAATTTTTACCTACTAATTTACCAGAGAAATCAACTAAATGTAGGCAAATATACCATATTTACATGGATTTTATGGGATATATTTAAGGTTGTGTTTATAAAATGATCCGTGACGTTTACGGTATAGGTGACGTGCTGTATGAACAAACTCACCCCAGACCTGCAATTAACAGTTCGCCTGTGAAAAGTGGTGGTTGGAAGACTGCTTTCCTATTGGGTTTCGGTAACTTTTCAGGGGCGAGCTGTTAAACTTCGGGAGGGTATCCCAATACTTGGTAAATGACGTAAACTGGCGTTAAATAGGGTGATTCAGAAAACAAATGGAATCAGCAGCTAGTCAACCAATCTCTTGGATATTGTTTATTCCATGCAGGAATTGTATTGGGGTTCTGATAGGGATGATGTAAGGATCATAGCGATAGTATCATAGTCCATTTTGAGTTTGTGCTTCAATGTGTAAATCTGTCCAAGAGTACACGTTTTCATAGATGTTTCTCGGCAGAAAAATGGAGAGTGCCAAACTGGACCGCAACAAAGATGTCACATTGTGCAATGATGAAATCACTTTTACTATGTCTATGCGTGATGATATACCGTGGCCCTGCGCACTGATGAAGTTAGTAAAATGACAAACATGATACAAAGTACGCAGTAAACTATTCGATTCAGTGAGACATGCTCTTCGTGGACGCTGGAAGACACTGGTCATTTTTGACAAACGAAAGTCATCATTGCAATGAACTTATTCTCTACCTCAACGAGGACTCCAAGCCTTTTTGCACACTTTTTCAACGAAAAATTTGCCTCCAGAAACCCTGGCAGGTTTTCAAATCGCCATTTTTCTCTGTTCAGCTGCAATTGACATGAAACTGTTTCAATTTCCCATAGGATCCATGTATGGTATATATACCTACATTTGGTTGATTTTTATGGTAAATGTTGCTAAATATACCATACATGGATCCTATGGGTTTTGCCTTCAGGTCTTTCCAAGTCTGTGCGCTTTGGACTGTCATGTACGTTATCTCCACCGTGACCGTTTCTTGGCATCGGTCACGATGGGCAGGTGGGCATGTCCGGAGTCCAGTCGCAGGCCAGTGGAGGTAGTGAAGGTTTGTCTAAGCTAGGGATTCTTTACCAAAAAACAAGGGACACTCCTGGTGAAGTACTGTTAAAAGGATCTCCAAAAAAAACGGTGCGACAAAATTGAGTGGTTCAAGTGTAGATTATCACTTGGGGGTGTGGTGGTGTTGAAACCCCCGGGTTTCGTGGTCCGTGACATTGTGGATGCTGTTGTTTTGGTGCTTGGTGTGGATGTTGCTGTGCAATAGGATTAATACTGTTGATGGTTCAGAAATCCTGCACCAGTTGAGGTTGGTAGTTTATCCCAGTATTTACAGGGTTTTAGCACCATCCCAGGTGGTTGTTTGGGATTTCAGCCATCAACAGTAGGGATTGGTGTTTCACGGAGACGGCAGCAATTCGACCACCAAAAAAGTGTTGCCCAGAGGAGGAAACAGTTGGCCGTTTGGTTTGATAATTGTGTCACGAGGCTTTTGTTGCAGAGCCAGACTCTGGAAGTATGGAAGGATTGGGGCAATCCGAAAAGGTTTTCTGAGTCTTGCCCCGTTGACCAATCTCATCTCCTTTTTTGGGGGCCAACCGCCAACCGGATGAATTCTGAGTAGGAGATTGATGTGAACCAACATCTCTGAGAACCCCACACCAAATGACATTCGACACAATCTCATTTGCAACACACATCACATCACATAGATTCTCAACTGCCTAGTCATATATGAATATCTTTTGAGCATCTATGCCAACTATGCAAATTCAGCTGACATTTTGTGGATGTTTTTTTTCAATCGGCAATCTCGGTAGTCTCTTTCGCATCATCAAAACGACATTTAAAACGCAAAATCGAGGTGAGGCAGCAGAATGGCAAACCTCGAGAATGGAGGTCCGTGAAAACTCGATTTCTTCGGTTGATTCCCCACCTGAAAACTAAAAATATGCCGCCAGACTGGAAAATCCTTCCATGGAAATCCATAGGAAATTCACATCGTTAGTTAGGTTTTTGGGGGTGGTATCTTTTTTTCTCCAATTTTTGGCGATGTTTGTTAGAGAGATATAATAGAGAGAAAGGTCTAGGGTCTTGATTTTGGGGAGAATTTGGGATGTCTATTCCAAATCTACAGACCAACCCTGAATGGAAAATCAGAACCATTGATGAATTGTTCATTTTGGGATCAGATACATCAAATAGATTTTGGGCCCAAACAGTTAACTGGTGGAGACAGCACGACCGGGTCTATTTTGGTGTCGATTTTTTCTTCGACCACAAAACTTATACAGCGCTTTTTTAGAGAAGAAGCCTCGGTACAAAACTTGCATGAAGAGAAGGAGAAGGAGAAGAAGAAGAAGAAGGAGAATGTTTGTAGAAACAAAATATGATAGTACCGTAAGATGTTACTGGCAATTGCAGCCTCCTAGAGAACTCTACGTGACCCGTTTTGCTGAGCCACGTTTCTTCTTCATCCAGTGTCGGGTTTCTAAAAAACCGGTGTGTCAGGAGTACATCAAAGTGCGAAAGCAGCCGGGTGCACGGCGTGCAGCCTATCCAGAGCCCCTCGGTGGGCGAGCAGCATCTCAACCCCCTACAAAATCACCTTGGTAGTTGGAGATTCCCATGGATTCTGCTGATTTTTGTAGGAGATGGGACTCCCAGGTGAAAAATCTGATGGGCCAATTATCTAACATTAGGAAACCAAGAATCCTTGAATTCCCTAAGAATTCGATGATTTCCCCCTGAAAAACCCCAGTGACGGTCATTTGGGGAGGACCCCAATGCACCCACCTGCAAAAAAAACAGCTTCCAACTCACCTCTTTTGTTGGAGGGACCTGAACTCGCTGATAGGGTGAAGAATTTCAGGAGTTTTTCAACGAATGTATCAGATATAGGAAGATACATAAGCAAACTTTTCATTCCAAAATTTTCTTGGGGATCATGATTTAAAACCAAATTTTTGATAAGAACTTGAAGGATTCATAATGTTATGGTTATGCCTGGTGCTTTGATTTATTTAATGCACTCAACTTCTTAGATTCTCCACTTGTTGAAGGAAAATGTCTCATATATGTGTGTTGAAACGCCCAATGATTAAGATGATCATAAATGATGAAGGATCCATGGCGTGTTGGGGTTATTCTAAACGTATACTAAGTGAGTATCATCCCCGCAACGTTCCGAACATATTCTTCTGAAAAATGATGTGGGTTGGAGTCGATGATTTTCCTTAAAATAAGGGACCTTTTTTAAGGGGACAGAATTCCTTCCTTCATTTTCCAGGGGTAAAAATCATCCCCATCAACCTGTCATTTTTCGGTAGGGACGGGAGGTTCCCCGAAGAACTGAAGTGTTTGATGATGCAAATGTAATAAAACACCGCTATTTACAGTGTTTTCAGCTCATATTCAAATAGCATTTATGTTGATGTTGCGCGAACATATGCCTTGTTTGTTCGCAACAAGAGGAAGATTTTTCATGACATTCCTGGATACATTTTCATCACAACATATCGAAACTGCATAGCCTCGCGAGTTTACGAGATATGCTCTCAATTGTGCATGTTTAAAAAATGCTTGATTTTACTGCGCCCGTCAGCGCAAATGACTTTCCATTGTTATTTGCAATGAATCTGGGGCCCTAACAACATGACAGTCAGCCTCTTTTGTGTGCAAGAAACATGATGTGTGCACCAACCATGTGTGCAAGTGCAAGAAACATGATGTTGCGTAGCACCAAACATGTGTNGCAAGAAACATGATGTTGCGTAGCACCAACCATGTGTGCAAATGCAAGAAACATGATGTTGCGTAGCACCAACCAGGTGTGCAAGTGCAAGAAACATGATGTTGCGTAGCACCGACCATGTGTGCAAGTGCGAGGAACGTTATCATCCCCACCCCACCCCAACCCCACCCCACCCCCAACTTCTTGCGTAGCATCAACCATGTCGACCCCCGGGGAACCCCCCGTCCCTAGGGTCATTTTTAACCCATCCTTTCAGGGAGATTCGTAGGGGAGATTCCGATCCAGTCGACCCAAGGCCCGGTACTTTTACCATGGCACTTACTGGTGGCCTAGGGTGATGAAGGTTGAAGCTGGAAGCTGGCAGATGCTGGCAGCTGGCAGTGGATGATGTAGATCTCAGATGAGCAATGAACAACAAATCTTGTTTGTTTACAGTTTAATTTAGGAAAGGGATGAAAAAACTATCCAGTTCTGTGGGGATTATATACGAAACCATGAAATAAGGATCCCCGGAACCTTAAACAACCAGGATGACTCATGGAAAGTAAGGGATCTCGGGTTTTTTGGACCATGGCTCAGATGGATAAAGATTCGGATGATTCGATGAAGTTTTTGCAAAGCAGTGGATCCACCAATACTCAAATACTCAAAAAGGATCAACAGGTATTTTACCTGGCAAAAAATTGTGATCTAGCTGGTGGTTTCAAACATTTTTTTTTAAAACCTTACCTGGGGAAATGATCCCATTTGACTTCTGCATATTTTTCAAATGGGTTGAAACAAACCACCAACCAGTGATGGAAACCTGGGCAATTTTTTTCAGCGACCTTCTTGTCGAGGTCACGGTACCAAATGGTAGTTTTTTTGTAAGGGAGAGGAGCTCAATGAGTGCATCTCCCGACAAAAAAATGGCCGAAACATTCAGGTTAAGGATTCAAAAAATACATTGCCCAGATACTTGTACCAGAACTTACAGTAATTATCGGTATGTATTAACCTTAGGTATACATATTTTTGTTACATGCCAAACAAAAAACCACCCTATTGGCGTTGTGCTGAACTGTTACATCCGCACTTTTGCAAATGTCGAACGGAGATGATGCGATGAGCACAAATGAGTAAAACAGAATGGCCAGATTTGTCCACCTATACCCATGGGATCCATGGGACTGGTTTATTTACCTACATGAATGATTGATTTTCATGGGATCAAATGTAGGTAAATCTTCCAGTCCCATGGAGCGTTTGGGACATGGACAACAGCTCTTCCATATTTCTTTTGTTACTCGGGGGATCTTTTTTTAAACGCTGCTTGAATTGAAGTGCAAGTTCGTGATGTTGTATGGACCTGGCTGCCAAGCACGGAATTCAGATCAGAAATTCAGTCAAATTCTTCCCTGTATAGTTGACGAATGGATCCAACTCCAACTCCCATGCTTCCTTGATGACATGTTTATTCGCAAAGGTGTATGTTTTTTTTTCTAATATTTCAAGATGTTGTTCTCATTATCTTCACTGTATTCGAATTGAATCACCATTGTTACCTTGTTTTGCAGATGGCCAATAAATTGCCACAAGGGCATGGGAGTCTAACTGCATGTCACATCAGTGTCAGGACCAGCTGGCAAAGAACCAGCCTGGTTTGACTTTTATGAACTTCTCGGTTCGGCTCGTGGTGCGTAGAGTGGGAGAAAATGGAAACGCCAACTCTATACAAAACTGAAACTTTTTCTAAAGGAACCTAAATCGATCAGTCAGTTCGGAATCTCCTTGTCCAACTAAAGCCTGCATTTTCAGGTTCCAGGTTAGATTTTTTGGGGAGTATATATATAATATATGGTACATATATTCCTTGTGCTTTAACCAGAGAATGTGAAGACTACCTACAGTGGTCACTAATGCATCCCTTTTTTGACATGGGAGAAACCTGCCAGAATTGGAACGTTGGCACTTGTCATTTGCATCTCGCCCGTTGATACCACTGGTGCGGGCAGCACGTTCTGAAATATTTCGTTGTCAACAGTCTTTCAACCGAATTAGCATGGCTCACTCTTCACCATGCTTGAGAAAACTTTCACTATCTCCATTCATGTTCAGTTATCAATCGCGAAGTTTTATCATTGCTGCAGGACATTATATGGGTGTTTCCTAAAATGGTGGTACCCCCAAAACACCCCAAAAGGGTCATTTTTAGTAGGAAAACCAATAGTTGTTGGGCCACCATCTTAGGAAACCCCCATATAACCCTTCCTACTTTAGCTTTTTACAAATGTTCTTGCATAAATTTCCAGTTTCCTGTTGCTCGGAGGCCCGGTTTGGGCGTTTTGTGTGTGAGTTTGCGCGCATACACCCCGTTGCCAAACAGTTTCCACACAAAAGCACCAAGTGAGCAATGAAACATGGGTCCCTTCGTTGTTTAGGGTATACACGACCCATTTTTTTTTGTGGGGATTCTAATAAGTTCCGTAAATCATTTTAAGGATCCCTTTTTGAACAACCAGAGTTTCATGGAATCCATAAGGAACGCGGCCTTTTTTTCCAAAAGCGCAGGCATCCAGCAGGACGGTCCATCACTTTTCACAGCCTGTCCACATGGTTCAACAAGGTGCAAGTTTTAAAAGCGGGGCCCATTGGAACTGGATGAGTCACGTTCAGTTGCTGTTAGGACAGGTGCTTGAAAGGTTTCCGTGGGAAAAAGGTGCTGAAATGCATATTTTTTTGATATCATGTCATCTTGTGAAGGCTTGACTTGGAAGATGCATGGGGTGGATATGGGTGCCTGGATGTATGGATGCGTTGATGGACGGATGAGCATTGAGATCAAACAACCTTTCATTGCGAGGCAGTCTTGCTGTACCTAATTCCATACCCCTCCAAGATACTGGTGTATTCAACCAAGAAGAATACACCCCCGAAGATTAACGGCTGTAACATTCAAATCACCCCCCAATTGAAAAGGAACATCATCTTCCAAACCTCCATTCTTGGAGTTATAATCTTATAATCCCTCTAAATGGCCAAAAATATCTTATCACCCATAATCTTCCATCCACCTCCATGACTTTGGGTTCCAGCCTCCCCAAAATTTCCGGGGTGTATTCATGACTGACATGGCCCGGCCGGCGCCAAAGATCCGATGGGTTGACATTTGCCAAGGTCCCCGGCTCTAATTCCTATTCCCCAAAGTGAATTTTCAGGGTTTAGGCCCATCCCAGGTCAACAGCAAATTAATCCAAGGTATATTTGGTATATTTATTTACATGAATGGTTGAGTTCTATAGGATCAACAGGTAAGTATACCAGTTTTATGAATGGTACTGTTGATGGAAGAAATCCTGCACCAGTTGATATGGTAAATCCCAATATTTACAGGGTTTTGTAAATCCCAGGTGGTGCAGGATTTCTGAACCATCAACAGTATGGGAAGACAATCAGATAAGTTCTGATCTGAAGAAGTTTGGTATATTGCCGTTTTGGGAAGATTACCTTTGTTTTTCTACTATTACCATACCAAGAAGTTTGATAAATACTCCCCCCCTGAAACTAACAGCTCGCACCCGAAAATGGATGGTTGGAAGACGATCCTTTCCTTTTGGGGCCCGGCCTATATTCAGGTGCGAACCGTTAGTTTCAGGGAGTGTATACCATCAGATAAGTTCGACGTCAGGCCATGGCCAACTATGTCAAGGCCAACCCTTGGGAAGCTGAGTACCCGATGGTACAAGGGTCACTTCATTACCTAGTGAGCAATGAAAAAAAGGTTCCTGGTTGTTTAGAGTATAACGGGCAGTATACTACCCATGTTATTTAGGGGATTATGATAAAACCATGATAAGGATCCCTATTGAACAACCAGTATAAGGGAAAGTAAGCGAGTTTTTTTCTTGGGGCTCAAGTGGACTACAGCCGAAGCTAAACAGTGGTTAATTCATGTTTCACCTCGAAAAATGCTTTTCTTTGTGGAGTTCGTCATTCTACAACTTTTTTTCCCGGAACTCCAAACAACCAATTTTTTATGGTTGTTTCAATTGGATGATGAACCAAATCATTACATAAAAAGGGGTTGTTTCACCAAACATCCATTAAAAAGTGGTTGGAAATAGGGTACCAGGTTTGTGGATTGGGAAACCAGTGGCGTACTTGATCGTGGCGATTCGCCACCAAATTCGTCGTAGCCAAATTACCTTGAAGATTGAGATGTGGACAAACCCGCAGCGAATGATTGATGCGACCTCAGCCGAGGTCACCCCAGATGGTGGGTTAATAGGGATATTCTCCCAAAATACCCTTGATTTGGGAATTATAGTAAATTGTCCAGATAGTACAAAAAAAAATACAGGAGACATAATCACCGATATAAAGATGCTGTGAGAAATGATGGCATTAATTTGGCTTCCCGTTGGTTCGTGCACCATTCGAAATAGTGTCCCCGATGCTTGGTTCTGAGATGATTCCACGATATGATACTTGGGGATGACGGGTCACCCCCAAATCTAGGAAAACTCATGGCCTGCGGTTTTTTTCAGGTTGGTGGGTAGATTTTGTCTTTTGCTATAGAAGTGATTTTCAATAATTGATATCTCAAAAGTTGTATTGATAAGCTGTTTGTTGCTTTTCTTAATGTTTTATTTTTGATACATAAAATATGTATTCCATTTTTTCTGAGTATCAGCATTGAAAGTTGGGCAAGTTGGGCAATGTTTGAACATATATACCGTAAGAATCCTTGAACCCTGCAATGGCAGGGTTTGAACCTGTATGACGCAGGGGTGTTTGGGTCCTCAAACTAGCTATTTTTGAGGGGTCGGGATTCTTAGGCTACAATAAATGTCAGGTATTGAAATGGCTTCCACTTTTTTTCTGCACATCCCTAAGGATCCATGTATGGTATATTTACCTATATACATTTGGTTGATTTATATGGTAAATGTAGGTAAATATACCATACATGGATCCTATGGGCATGGGTTTTAGGGGTTTTGTTAAACATGTAACCCCGGGGTAACCCCGGGCCCTGCAGCTGAGTCCTTTGACCTCTTCAGGCCTTAGTGACCGAAAAAGACGTACGCCGTTGGTTGCCGTCGGATGACAAGGCGACAGATATGGCGATCCCAAAACGTGGTGTTTCCAACAAAAATAGGGGTACTGTACCCCAAAATGGATGGTGAAAAGAATGGGAAAACCCTGATTTTTTAGTGGATGAATTTGGGGGGAAAACCCATTATTTTTGGAAACACCCCTATAGAGGGGCCGGTTTCTGGGGGTTTTTATCGATAAGATTTGTCAAAGGACGAAATTCAGTCGTCCAATTTTCACGAAGATCTGGATAGCTAGCAGTAAACCTGGTGAGATGTGTTTTTTTTGTTGAAGGGTTGAACATGTTTTTTTTTTCCCCGGTTTCCTGAGCTGGTCAGAAAACAAAGCTATTTGAGCTTGTATCAGCTTGAACTCATAGCTGAAAATAATATACATATTACAACAGTTGAATCTGCAGGAGTCATGAAGCCATAAACACGTTGACTGGTTGATGAGAGATTCTACTCCCTGGTGCTTTGCCTTTTGCTATATTATACTATGTCTTTTTTTACACGCCAAGAGTGTTTCGTAGAGCCCAAGTGTTTGGTCAAATGTCTGAAAAAACGGGGGCAGATATTTTGACAGCCCTGAAAAACAGTCCCACAGATATGTGCGTATATACAAGTTGAGGTTTGATACGATTTCTCGAGGAAGGTTCCCGTGCTCAATGACTCCTCCAAATGCCGTGTAGTTGGAACGGTCCAAGAAATCTCCAACAGGACCCACTGAACGGACCCCTAAACCTGGGTATTTAATAGCTCTAGTAACCTGCTTAGGGGTCCGTTGGTAAGGTCCCATTCAATTTTTGATGGAAACGGGTGATTAAAAAATAAACTCTTAAAATCCGCCAAAAGGAGTTGGAATCCCAAAAGAGTTCCTTAAATCAAACATTTGGCGTATGCCCAAACCGTGGGTACGAAGAAAATGCCTCCGAGTTGGCACATTTTCAGCTTGCCAGAAGATGAAAGCGAAGAAAACCAGGCAGAAGAACAAGAAGATGTACTAGACATATAATTTCAATACCCATAGGATCCGTGGGACGAACGGTATATTTACCTACATGCAAACCATAAAAATCAAGAATTCATTGTAGGTAAATATACGTACATCGGATTGCCATGGATCCTATTATGAGATACATTTCACCATGATTTCCAAATCAAATTTTAATTTGTCCAAGGCTTCAGTAAACCTCAGCGGTGAATCCCGTCGAATGGCTTCACCGACACGAAGGTGCCCCACATCGTGATCTTCACCGATAAGAAGACGACGCCGCCGTTGCTGAAGACGTGACTTCGGCCCTGGAAATGGAGATTTTTGGTGAAAAAAAACACCATGATGTTTAAGCGTGGGTTTGGATTTGATCCGTCGTGGTGAGTCCGGATCGATGGCGATCGCCACTCCCAAGTACGGTGTTTTTTTTGTTTTCGGGACCATGATGTTTAACCAAGACATCCATGGGAGTGGCGAGCGCCATCGATCCTTGGAAAGGTTTTTTTGTCCCAAAAGAATCGAACACTCTTCGGTTTTAGAGATCCCAGACCCAAGCATCTTCCATAAACTGGAAGTTTCGGCCAAATCAGTTTTGATTTGGACTCTTTCTTAGCTTCTTAGCTCATTGCTTGGCTTGGCACATATGATGTAACGTGACTTTTTGTTCATGGCTGGAGCCATGAACTACACCCCTGAAATCTTAGAACCTGAATATACCACATTGGAAAAGGAGAAACATCTACAAACTACCACTTTTGGGGCTCCATGTTAATTTCAGGGGTGTAATTTGAAAGCTTGTTTGTAGGTCTTAATATGCATCACTTGACAACCCCATGGTGGTTTATGAATTTTACAGACTCAACGAGAGAATGTATTTGTCTTTACACGCACATACTATACCATTCTCTAGGAATCAAGCAAGTCATATTCTCAGATGATTCACCTTCGGATCTCCAATCACCTCCGTTTGGCGCAAGGGTCTTTCGCTTCCATTTTCAACCATTCTCAGTTTTTGGTGAGCTGATTGGATCCCTAGGGATGACATAGTGACATGCTGATCATGTTGACATCCAAAAAACCGGCACCACTTCTCTGAGGCTCTCGATTGAATTCAAAGGTCGTGCTGCTTTGGGCGTGGTGCTCCTGGGTAGCGAGGCGCGCCTGGGACTTTGCTTGTGGGGAAGTTGCCTTGGCAATACTGTACATGGCCCTTGCGCCCTTGCAGATGAAGACAGAACATAGGTCTTTAATATATAGTTGAATCATACTGTTCAAAGTGCTGATATCTATATACCTATATATAGATAGAAATATATAATAGATATGATAAGTGCGAGATGTATTAAACAATGTTACATACAAAACATATAGGGGTTTTTGTTGGATGCTTTTGCAAATTCCTGCTGGGTTTTCTCATCAGAGAAATCAGATGCCTTTTGCCTGGCCGAAATCAGGATTTGGCTCGAAAGATGGGTGTCAAGAAGAGGCGGAGAAAGGGAAGAAGCGCCAGGGATCCTATCTCTACTTAACCTGGTGACCCAAGGGGTGACCTTGATTGGCCCTTCCAACCAACAGTTTTTTTTCCGAAACTTTTGGAGATACACCCCTGCGCAAAAAGGGGTGGGAATACATTTTTGCGTGAAGGGGTGTTTCTTGAAAGGCATGACATATTCATGAATTCTATGTCCGGACAAGATAGGACAACTAAATAAGCAATTCACAATTTTTACATGTAAATCTTGAAACAAGCTCTAACTTCTTGTCAAGTTTACTGCGATTCAATAAGCCATCAATGTTGTAGAGTCCTTTCAAATCTCTTATACCATCACACATTGTCATCATTTCTTTGACATGCTAGGAGGTGGTTTCAAATATTTTTTATGTTCAACCTTACTTGGGGAAATGATCCAATTTGACTAATATTTTTCAAATGGGTTGAAACCACCAATTAGCATGTTTTGCCCTTTGTGACTTCCCCGTCCAACTGAGAAACACACTGTTAAAAACTACAGTTTGAACGATGTGTCAAAGCACTACATATTGAAGATATCACCCTAAGTAATACACCAATCATACAACCAGCTTCTTCCAGTCGTGACGTTTTGAAGGCCCCCAAATAGAGGTCACGAGTCACGGGTCACGTGACTTCACCCCTGAAAAGGTCATGAAAAAACACCCCCCACAGGCCTGCAATGGTCTATGTTCAGGACGAGGTCCGGGCGTTTTTGATGCATTCCATCTACATAGGGCCGTGGTAGGTGGTATGTTTCCTATGTTGTCTGTTTTTTTCACATAATCCAGAGAAAGACTGGACATCCAAATCAATATGTATATATAAAGATATGTATATATATAGAGAGAGAGAGATTTAAATACATATATATATATGTATAGATATATATATATATATAGATATTTGTATATACATAAAATTTACATATGTATATATATATATATATGAATAGTTGTTTCAAATCTTGTTTCATTGGCATAATCCAAAAGCAGACAAAAATATAAATGCATCGAGTGGGTTTTGGGATGATCCGTGCAGGTTAGCTCGTGGGAAGACCATGTCTTCGACATGTTTTTTGCGCTGAAATTCAGCATCCTTTTGAAAGAGAAACGCATACCCATAGCATCCATGTATGGCATATTTACCTATGTTTACCATAAACATCAACCATTAATGTAGGGAAATATACCAGTCCCATGGATTGTATTAGGGATGATTTATGGCAACAGATCTCCCCCTTCAAGCAACTTCCATGGCTGTTACTTAGTGGCTAGGGTTAGCTGGCAAGGAACAAAGAGAAATATAGATAAACAATAAAAGATGCAAAAAATAAGGCAAGGTAGTTATGATATATCATATATGATATCTCTCACTTTTTTTGTTAAAATATTATATTCCATATTTATAGATCATTTCTAGCCAGAACCATTGATCCCGGATCCTGATCGCTGCCAAAAGCCACAGTCTCTTCACTGCCGGTATCTTGGTATCTTGGGAGTCAATGATTTGGATGAAATTCCTGAGTTGAGCAATGCAAAGAGGGCCCAAACGGTCGATTAGAGGATTTGTTGGGGATGAAATCCTACCTGCCGGTATGAGGGGACTATACTAAACCATGAAATAAGGATCCCTCTTAAACAAGCTAGGATTCAATGGAAATTAAGAGTTGTTTTTTCCTTTTTTCCGTGGATCATTTGTGGATATTGTTTCCAAAAAAGAGATACAAGTGGCCTCGACACAGAATGCTAGTTGGTTTGAGAGACATAACACAATCGCGCTTGCAATCTATTGCACAATTACTGTACTTGTTCTACAGCTTCTACAGCTTCTGCAGAACCCCTCCAAAGTGTAATGCCTGTAAAGCCAAGTGCCCTATTTTTAAGGCAATAGTTGCTGGTTTCAGGGGTAACGTTGCCTAAAAAAAATAGGACACTTGGCGTTCCAGGTGTTTTCTTTTTGATAGAGCTGTTTTACTAAGTATATAACTGGTTGGTGGTTTCAAATATTTTTTATTTTCACCACTATTTGGGGAAGATTCTCATTTTGACTAATATTTTTCAGATGGGTTGAAACCACCAACTAGATAAATCGTTGGGGCTGATGGTGCCGAAGATTTTGCTTCGCTGTTTAAAAAGCAGTGGTCGTTTCGCTGTTTGAAGGCCACATTGACTGGAGAAAACTTTGACCGAGAATTCAAGAAGGTTGGGGAGGGGACCGTTGTGGAAGGCGTTGTGGCGTGTTGTGATGGGTGTTTCCTAAAATAATGGTATCCCCAAATCATCCATTTTAATAGGGTTTTCCATTATAAACCATCCATTTTGTGGCACCCCTCCCTATTTTTGGAAACACCCTGATGGACGGACATCAATTTTTTTGAATGTTGACATGGAACCGCTGGTGGATCACCGAAGTAAATCACTTCATCACTTGATCAAGAATCCAAGGATCCAATTTTGTACTTCAAGAGAACGGCTGCGGAAAAAAATCCTCTTCGAGAAAGATGCAACATGTAAGATCATTGACTGTTGCTAATTTAGGTGTAAGCAAACAGGGGGGCATTTCTACCACGGTACATCTACATCTCTTTTTTCCGTCCCCCAGTCATTCCCCGTAGGTACCTTTCTAATCTACTTCGTTTAAAGGTACCCTCCCTGAAACCAACTGACATCAAGTTGGCACCCTGAAAAATGGGTTGGAAGACGAGATCCTTTGCTTCTGGGGCTTATTAGGCCTACCCTCCAGGAAACTAACATATCCCCCAAAAATGGCATTTTGAAGATGATTTTCCGAACTTCCCAAGGTGGGATATGTTAATCCCCTGGAGGGTATTTTTCAGCAGCTTTTGTTGGAGGCTAACTCCATATATCTTTCCCAGTGCCAGCCACAGGAAGCCCTGGCTCGTTTCTTATCAAGATGTGTTGGGAGACATCGCAGTGAAGGTCAAGCCCATTTTAGAGAGTTGCTTGGCACTGCCAACCAAAACAAAACTTAAAACTTGTTGTTTTTTGGTTGTTTTTTCTGTATTTGATTTTTTTTTGGGGGGGGGTTCGACTTAAAAACAAATTCAGGGAGGTAACATTAAAACAAATTTGGAAAAGAAGAATGATTTGATGTCAGTGGCTAGGGATCCTGGCTCACTTAAACTGAGAATGGTTTCATGGAACCTAAATACTATGCGCCAAATGGAGGTGCATCCGAAGGTCATTATGAGAGAATATGACTTGCTTGATTCCTAGGGACGTTGTTCTTTCTCTCTAGACATCCTAGACTTATTTAAGGGCTACCGCCCATGCCGCCGACCCCAAATTGTGTCATTCAAAAGTCAGAACATTTCTCCTATCATGTTGCCACTGGAAGAGTTCTGTCCCAGTGATTGGAATATTTTGTGCTTGGAAAATCCTACTCCCAAACAAGCCCATTGCAAAGAACTCTGAAAATCTTTATGACAGTCTTATGACCCATCCATTTTGCGTGTGTCATGGCATTTCTCAATTGTTGGAAACCACGCAGCTACGCCATGGAGCCAGCTCGGGTGTGATGAAAGATGCACGTACAGTACTGCGAGAATCGTTAGCTTTGGTCTCAGTGCGTGTGTCGGCACCCTGTGAGTCACTGGGACGCGAAGATGTTGTTCATAGCGGCCAGAGCTGTGAGCTTCACAAAATTTGAGGGATGTAGCAATGTGTTTGATGGGTTGAGATGTTTGGTTCAGAGTCACTCTATACTTCTCATGTATGACGTATCTGACGTATCTTCTTAATTAAATCTCATTGGAAAGTACAAGGGGAGCGGGTAGAGTATATTGTATATGAAATTACCTGGAGTATTTCAATCTATCAATGTGTTTTTTTTCGCATTGGCACGAAACGTTCGCAAAATCTCACCCCCTTCTCAATTCTGCACTCGAGGATGCCCCACGACATCTACTGCGCACGGATTCAAGATGGGCTGCGAAGGCTTGGCAGCACCATTGGGCCCAAGAATCGAGTGGAACCATAGTACCGGTGGGCACGCAGCCGAAACGGCAGAACCCCAGCAAGATTCAGGCCAAACGGGTTGCCATTTGGTCGGCAGAGCCGGTGCCGTATTTGACAGATTTGCATGGAAGCTTTGCATGGTCACAGCCAATATGACTGATTTGGCCCAGCTGATGTGCAGTGGTGATTTACATCCAGCAGAGAGATCGGCCGTATAGACGTGCACGCTCCAGATCGAAGAGATGCTTTTGTCGGCCACGGATCGAAACATGGCTGCCAAGAGGGTGCTTGCGAAGCAATGCATGGTTGGACGGATAGCATAGACAAGGCTATCGCCGGACAAAAGACAACAAAACATGCACGGGCTGGCCCAAGATGCGGTGCTGGCCCTGGAGCTAGCTGGCAAGAAGTCGATGCTTCACGCTTCCCTTGCGCCTCCCCCTCAGGCAAGGCAGAGGGGTCGGCGGATTTTGTTTCCAAAAAGGCGTGAAGGCCACAAAACGATCGCAATTCAATGCTTTTGACATGATTTTGGGGCTGAGGATTTTGGTCCATGAATCACCAGTTAAATTTTAGTCCTAATTGGTGGTGAAAAGTAAGGAAATCCCCGGAAATGTCAGGAAAATCCAGACGTTCTCTTTTCACACCAGGTCAGGTTGTCGGTGCTCTCTTAGCGGAAGGGCGGGGAGAGTGCCGGAGTGATTCAAGATGTGTGCCCATTATTTCTGGAAAATCCAGGTTGGTGAAATATTACAACTTGGCTAGAATGGCAACGTTTCTTTTGGAGCAAGTTTGAAATTGCCACTGCTCAGTTTTTAGTAAACAGTGCATCATATTTTGCGAAGCTTTTAGTTTTGACCTCAGATGCTGATACAAAGATGGGTTTTGCTTTTCGAAAGTCTTAGATATTTTCATGATGATAGTTTGTCTTTTTTTTCTCCGCACAATTTCATGGACTTGAGAAATATTGTCGAGGAAGATATCCCAAACAACCATCTGGGATGTTATTCCCTGGTGCTCCAAATACCTTTTCAGGAGGTATTTAGACCCTAAAAACCTGCCCAGGAATACACTCTCAGAAGGGTCTTGGAGCCCTAGGGTTTTGAAACCCTAGAAATAATAGTAGATATATTTACCATATATCAACTGTTGCTACAGCGGGAGGATTTCTGAACCAACAACAGTACCAGCCTGGTACCAAAATAACAACACCACCTTTTTAATGGATGGATGTTTGGTGATGTCCAACCATTTTTGATGTAATGATTTGGAATCATCATCCAATTGAAACAACCATAAAAAACTGGTTGTTTAGATTTGTTTAGAGTTCCACGATTTTTGAAAATCACCCCTTCCAACAAAAAGGGCATATTGGATAAAAAACTGGTTGGCCTTGGAGTTCCAGGAGCTTACCATTTCTCGTGCCAAATGTGCTTAGTGGATTCGCCCTTTTTTCCTCCGCGAATCTCATCGAGAATCGAGGCTCACAGCTTCCAGACAAGCAGCTGGAGATTGTGTTCCCAGTGATGGCAACGTTAGGGGGACCGAGCGCCAATGAAAACTAGAAGATTTGGTGGAAAATTGTGACACAGTACTTTTGATGGTTCAGAGATCCGGCAAGAAAACCACCTGGGATGTATAAACCTCGTAAATAATAGGACAAACCTATCCACTGGTGCAGGATTTTAGAACCATCAACAGTAGCTCTGACACCATTTTTGTTGAGGGGATGCACTCAAACAGCAAATGAGACAGGAGTAAACAGTAGCATTGCATAGGATTTCTTAAAATTATATACAATGACGCGGGAATAGTCCCATGTATGTTTAGATGCCCAATTGGGATTTCCCTCACACATTTTTCAGGTTGGTAACATATTCATTCATACATAGATGAAGGATGGTTTTGGGGCATCATTTTGCTTATGACCATCCCTTCCCTTTTGTAAGATGGCTTCATTCTACCTACCTGACGATCGCATCCAAGATCGCAAAAAAATATCACCAGGCTCATCCAAGAACCCAAGATTCTTCCACTTTAAAAAGACCCCCTTTGCCTGGAGGATTGGAAGACATGAACTGGTCGCCAGTGATTTCAAACTGGTACCCAAACATTTTCTAAAAGACAAAGTCATTTCATTTACACCCTAGTGAAAGGATCGTGGGAGTTGCGATCGCCAGTTTGCCAAGTTCCCCAAGTTCGGTGGCTTGCTTTGTTTGCGGGGCCATGATGTTTACCAAGACTAATGGGAGCTGCTGCTATCCATCGAATACTTTCCAGGTGGTATATTTATCTAGACTGATTTGTACCAAATTTCTGTGGAAAATGATGACTTGAAAGGTCTGTTGGCATACTGCCCTGGTAAGTAACAACTCGGTTCTTGGCTTACCTATCATGATACTTTGATGGACAAAATCCTGCACCACCTGGGATGGTTAAAACCCTATAAATAATGGGATAATCATCATCCTTGCTGGTGCAGGATTTCTTCCACCAACAGTAGTTCCGCCCCATCGAAAATTCGAACTCAGTACTGCTTGCTGTTCCTGGGAGATGGCAACAATGCAGCTTTGAGGCTTCAGGGGAATCTGCACCGGGACCTTTACCGGGACCGGCAAGTCTCCCGGGATATTCCTCAATGGAACCCACGGGACCGACCACCGACCGTGGCAATTCCAGGGATATTCCTCGGTGAAATACGTGTTTTTTTTTACAGTAAAAAAACGTTGGCGCCACTTTCTGTTACCATGTGAGTTTACTAGAGGGTAAGCATCATTGATCATGTATATATCAATTATATATCCATAAGAATCCCTTACATCTCAAGATTTTAACTTTCCCTCGCAACTCACCAGTCCATTGATTGCCATCTGAAAAAAACATCCCCCCTAAATCAGAAGACACCACAACGAAACCCACAACGAAACGGAAGATGGCTAGGTGGTGGTTTCAAATATTTTTTTATTTTCACCCCGAACCCTTTTGGAAGATGAACCCATTTTGACTCACATTTTTTCAGATGGGTTGGTGAAAAACCACCAACTAGATGGGGATCCTTCAATTTCTGGTGAACCAACCGCCCCAAGCAACCCAAGCGTTGACTGAACCGGCAGATCTTTGGCCCCGAAGCTTTGGTTGGACCATGTGAAGGCAGAGAATCCGCTTCGCCTTTCAAGGGTTTTTTTTTTGCCCCCCCCCTTTAGTATGGTAGGTAGCCTTTTTTTTAAGGAAGGGAAAATGGGGACCCCCGAAAATTTCAGGGAAAAAATTGGGTTGGTGATGTTTTTTTTCATTCCATTTGGCCAGATTGATGACGTTTTTGGGCAGATGTGAGATTGGTTGATGTGGAAAAAACAATTGTAGTTCCAGTAGCAGGAAAATCGTTTTTTGTTGGAAACAATTTTGCCTAAAAAACAACAAAATGGAGTTCGAACCAAAAATTTCAAAAAGCTGCCAGATTGCACAGTTTATGTATGGATCGAGTTGTTTGCACTGTATAGATCTGGAAATCTTCACCTCTTTACAAGGGGTCATAGAAAATTGGTGCGACCATGTCTGATGAGACCGCCTTCCATTTGGTACAATTCAAACATTTCTCATATCATATCTTAACATGTTTTATCATCTCTTATCCTCTCTTATCCTCTCTTCTCCTCTCTTATCCTCTCTTATCCTCTCTTATCTTCTCTTATCTTCTCTTATCTTCTCATATCTTCTTTTCTACAAATGGCAGGGCTTGGCGCATCATCAACATGTTTGATGTTCACAGGAAACAAATATAAAAAAAATGTAGTCGGGGAATCGTGATGAACTCAGACTGAAGGCTCAAACATGCGGGAGGAATTCTGGGTCCCCTCAGGGGTGTCCCAGAAGCCATCCCAGAAATTGTCCAAGGGGCGCCCCTGAAGTGGATCCCAAAAAGAGTGAAAAGAGGAAGGCGGTCACATCAGATTTCCTGCATATATACAGTGTTTGGGGTATGTGACCGCCTTCCAAAAAACACCCCCAAAAACCCCCCCGAACACCCCGTACCCACCCCAGATATTTGCCGAAAAAATCATCTATATCCTGACCATTGGGAAGTAGTGGCAGGTGGGGCATGATGTGTGCATATAGTAGTGATCATGTTGAGTGTGACTGCCTTTACTGGGGTTATACTTAGAATAAAGCTAACTGGAAGGCGGTCACACCCAACATGGTCACTCCCATTTTGCATGAAGGGGATGACAGTCGCAATTGGGGATTTCTCCATTTTTCGTCGGGCTTTTTTCTACCATCCTAATCTATCCGCTTCCTTGCAGGTCAACATGCAACTAGGGGGGTCGCCATTTGAATCCTATTTTTATTTGAAACCGTTACTGTAGCTTCGATTTTTTGAATATACCCTGTGAGCAAGAGACCTATTATATAATTAATGATACGTACAGTAATTATAATGATGTTTATTTGGTGTGGACCGGTGGTATGATTTTACATCTATTTTTACTGTAATATTTTAGGTACGGGATCCTTGCAGATATGCCGTTACTATGGAAGCATTATCCTTTCAGATTCCAAGCTGGTTCCATCCCTGCAGGTCTTCTATGTGAAAGACTCGACCTTTGCTTCATCCTTCGGAGTCGTCTGCGGTCTCAGAATGCGAACATTTCCTGAAAAACCCTTGGAAAAAGGGCCCCTTTGTTGTTGTTTAGGGGATTTGTTGGGGGTGAAATACTACCCAGTTATTCGGGGATAATAGTAAACATTAGTAAACTATTATAAGGATCCAGTCATTAAACAACCTGGATTCAATGGAAAGAAAGGCTGCTCTTTTAAGTTCGTGGCTCACCTGCATATCTAGGCTTGGATGTTTTTGCTGCGAATGACGTCGAATGGCTAGTGATCTTTGATGATGGGATTCCATGACTGCTTTTTGTGTAGCGTTTGCTTCAACAAACTACCATTCATGGCATCAGCATATTTGATATTCAATTTGGACACATTCCGGGAACAAAGAACCCAGACTTTTGGTTTCAGAGTTTTTGATGGGACCAGTGACCATCATGTGTGGTCAAGTGTTTGGATATGTTGATTGCATGAGTTCTTGTGGTGATCCTTTGAATTCTGCATGTGTGAACTGCATCCACAGATTCTCCTTCTACTTCTATCGATTTGTTTTGCTCTAAGTATCGTTGTATCAGGTGTTCTAAAAGGAAACCAGGGCCTGCACTTAAGAGGTCAACTACCAAGTGATGTTGATTGGCACATGGACCTGTTGTTTATCGACATTCAGAGAATTCCACACAAGTCTGGCAAAAGTCATCAAGCGGCTTATATCTAAGATATCTAAATTAAGTAATTTTTCCTAGTACTCCCCATAAACCCAACACATTTTTCCCTCAAAATCAATGCTTGGAGTCGATGTACTGCACTTCCTCTTGAAATAAATCATCATCCCCCTTTTTTGGAGGGAAAAATTCGTCCGTTTTGCCGGGGGGCCGGTACCTTTGACTTGGGACCCTTCCATGAGGCTCCCGGCTCAGTCCTTCTCTACCGGCCAAAGCGCAGGAGGCGAAGTCGATTTGGCGGCCTTGTTTTAAAGGGTCCCCGTGATTTTGTTGTTTTTAGGATGTTTTTTTTGGGGGGGGATTTCTTCGGGGGATGAAAGTCGTCGAAAATCCAGTTATTAGTGGGGATGATTTCATAATTATAAAGGATCCTGTGATTAAACCCCATAGGATCCATGGGACTGGTATATTTACCTACATCCAAACCATAAAAATCAACCATTCTATGTAGGTAAATATACCGTTCGTCCCATGGATCTTGTGATTAAACCAGGATTCAATGGATTTCGTGAAAGGACCCGGGGCTTTTTTAAAACGTGGGCTCACATGATGTGACCATTGAACAAATGCTTCGACCGACAGAAGTGAATTTAGGACTCACTAACGTTGGTGAGTCCTCGATTGTATATACCCTCCCTGAAACTAACAAATCGCCCATGAAAATCCCCATCTTTCCTGGTAAATACCATGAACATGGTGAATTTTCCATGACTATGTTAGTTTTGGGGGGTGTAGTCAAATTATATATGTCGAATTTGGTTCCAAAAGGACTTGGAAAAACGTGACCTCCGCGATTTCCTCGATTTCCAAAAAATCAAGTCACGGTGAAAACAGACGCACCGAATTCAGAGATCCTCATCTTTAGATTTGGATGGTTTCAGATTACCCTTTCGCGTTGCGCAAGGATGGGGTAGCCAGGGTTGAGAAATCAGCATCTTGAGAAGACTTGTCAAAACTTTGCAAAATCTCCTTCTGATGTTCAAGTTTTCAGCAAGCCTACCTGGTTGACTCAATTTGGATGCACCCAAAGTTGGAGAACAGTGAGACGTCTTGAAAAGTTCCGAATGACGATGTTTGTTTGTTTGTTTGTTGGTTGGTTTGTTGGTTGGTTGGTTGGTTGGTTGGTTTGTTGGTTTGTTTGTTGGTTTGTTTGTTTGTTTGTTTGTTTGTTGGTTGGTTCGTTGGTTGGTTTGTTGGTTTGTTTGTTGGTTTGTTTGTTTGTTTGTTTGTTTGTTGGTTGGTTCGTTGGTTTCTTGGTTTGTTGGTTTGGTTTGTTTGCCAAAAAAGGGTGGACATGTTTTTCAGACCAGATCCAGGTTTTTTTCGGGACCTGCTTGTTGTGGTAGTTGCTACAGTGCCCTCGCTGCGCAAATCCAATCCCTTCAACGTGGATTGACCTTGACAAGCCGCATTGAGAGTTGTAAAAAAAAACATGACGCATCCATGGGACGAGGACGTATATTTACCTACAGTATACAATCGTCCCATGGATCATATGGCTACTGTATAGTGGAAAGCCATCGATGGATATCGATGGATGTCGATGGCGATCGCTAACCAACCCGCATGTTTCGTGGTGATGATTTTTGCGGGGGCCATAGATGTTTACCAAGACAAATGGGAGTGGTCATGGTGGTCATGGGCCATGGATCCAGGCTCCAGGAGGTACCCTCCATGAAACTAACATAGCACCTGAAAATAGACCCCTGGAAAAGGAGATTCCTATTGGAAACCACCATTCTCAGGTGCTATGTTAGTTTCAGGGAGTGTACATTTATCTAGAATGATTTGTACCAAGTTTCTGTTTGCAAGATGGATTTTGTTGCAGGTGTTTTTTTTCCACTAGGATTACACTCCCGGTAATCTAAGATAGCAATGGAACATCCACCATTTCAAGATGGATTTCCTATTCAAGATGGGGATTTTCCATTGCTATGTTTGTTTACCAGAGGGTATTTGGATTTTCCTTCAAAGGTTTGACATACTGCCGTAATCAACAACTCTTGTTTCCCGTCGCTGTTCTACATGCTTGGCTTGATACTGGAATGATGGCAATCAGAAATTCCATTCCCAACCACCCTTTGGATGGTGCGAAAACCCCTGTAAATAACGGGATAAATCACCTATCAACCTCAACTGGACCGCAGTATTTTTCTGAAGCATCAACAGTAGCACCTGAAACACTGCGGATAAACAACTACCAACTTTCCTCAACTGGTTAGCCAGATATCTGAACCATCAGACTGTATGTTATATGTTTCTGTTTTGTGTTTCTGCCAGTTTTGCCAGGTTCAAAATTTTCTCTGGTGACATCAACAACGTGGATCAACTGGCTTCTTGGGTGGATGCCGCTGTAGGCAAGGTTGTGCTAGAGGACAATTATGCTGACATGTCTTGACGTATCTGGGGACAAAGTGATGAATATGTATATATATATATATAAACAGTATATGTATTAATATATATTTATACAGTGTATATATACATTATATGTTATATATGTTATACATAATATATTTGAATAGTGACATATGAAGCCAAATCGCACCATTTTCAGCGTGTCAGTTGTTTTTTCTCCGTATTCTGCATGCAAACAAGTCGCAGTAGCCGAATCCCAACGCACCAATTAATGGGTGCCGCGAAAATTGTACCAACATGCATGAAGTTTCTATTGCCTTAATGTTAGTAAAGATATAAATGCAATTATGTATACCATTATATGGATGTTTCCGAAAATAGTGGGTTTTCCTCCCAAATCATCCATTTTAAGAGCGGGGTTCCATTATTTTCACCATCCATTTTGGGGGCCCACCCCTATTTTTGGAAACACCCATATGTTATAGGGACTAAGTTACCAAAGTTTAGACAGTTGACTCAGTTGACAGCAAACATTGGAGAATCCCGATTCTTTTTTTTGCCGGTGCCAACTTGGTTTCAGCTTAGCTTCAAAAGCCACGGTGTGTATTTGGGCTGCCAAATTGGCCTCTTGGTGCAAGTCTAATTTGTTGTTGTTGTTGCTGTTGTTGTTGTTGTTGTTGTTGTTGCAAATGTAGGTAAATATACCATCATCCCATGGATGCTATGGGAGTATATATCAGTATGCAATTTTGGTTTCCATGATTTCGGTGAATTCTCCTAGGAACTTGCAAGAGGCCCCCTCACCTCTTTGATCCTCGAACTTTTAACCTGCTTTGGATAAATCAAAACACGGCTAGGCTGGCTTGTGCAAGTTCAACCAGCCAACGTTTTGGTAGGATGAATTAGCAGATATTTTCGAAATGCTTCCAACTTCAATGGTTAAGTTAGTGGTTTGGGGCGTTTGTGGTTTGGTTTCCGAAAGGATCCCCCGAAAATGAAAGGGATTGTTACTTATGGGTACAAGGTGGGCCCCCTACCAGTTCTAACTGGGTTTTATAACTCCTATAACTAGGGTGAAATAAGAACAGCTAGCCATTTATTTCCAGCCATTTATAGGGGTTAAGTTATAACTCCATTTATAACGATCATAGGGGGCCCACCTTGTAACCCCCAGAATCCCAAAGCACCAGGACCGAAAAAAAACACCAATTCACCTCTTCGTTGAAAACTTCAACTGGTCAAAAAGGGCCTGGTGACTTAAGAAGTCTTCTGTGAATTCCCTATAATTTTTGTCAAAAAATCTGTCAGGCTGGGATATATATAGAACCTAAATAAACAAATTATGCTGCTTGGGATTTTGTTTGCCTTGTTTTGAGGGGCCCGTTGAGTGTTGACCCTTCAATTTATAGAGGTCATGTTTTGGGGCTCGGCCGGTATAGAGATCAACGTGATTTTTGTCGGACCAATGGATTCTGAGCATTCATTGTTACGGGTACTTGGAGGATGGGCTCCCAGGACTTGTAAGTATAGTTGTATGCTAACCCCCGTAACTTATATGCCATGAAACGGCCTCCCGTAACCCGATCCTTAGGGGACGAACACGATCAACATGTATGACTCGAGAGTCGTAACTCAGTTGTAGTTGTAGGTGTCATTGGTTTGTCCTACTGAGGAGCTGTACATGGCACCAGCCAAGAGTGTCCTGAATGGCAAGGACAGGTTTCGCCTCATTCATGACAAGTTGGAGCAGTTTTGGATAAGTGAGCAAATAAAGAAAACCCTGATTGTTTAGGTTGTATAAGGGGTTATACTACCCTTTGTTTTAGTGTTTATGATATCCCATTAAAGGAACCCCTATTAAACAGCCAGTACTAAGGGCTCTTTTTGTAGCTCAAATGAGGTGTGCCATCCCAAAACTTTGCCACGGCCTCATGTGCCCAGGAGAATCGGCCGCTCGAACGGTCCAAGATCTCTGCGAAGGAGTGAAACCTCCAAATTTGCCCGGTTGAGTTTCGGGCAACGGAAAACTTAGTTAAACTCCCTAAGAATCCCCAAGGACCCTGCAATGGAAGGGTGAAAGAACCTGTTTGACGCAGGGGTGTTTTGGTCCTCAAACTAGTAATTTTTGAGGGATCAGGATTCTTAGGGCTGGTGATTTTCCATTGTCATGTTAGCTTTCGGTGGGGTAGCTTATATTGAATCATATTTTCCACAAAGAGATAGTAACGCAAAGGAGCAGCTCGTGTGTCAGTTGTGATTCTCGATCCAAAGTGTCACATTTGGTGTCATAAGTATTTCAAACAGTATTTCCCTTTTCGGAATGTGAGTTAGTATATTTAGATGTATTTATATATTTCTTTTAACATATGAAATTGGAACATGAACTTATTTGTACAGTAATTGGTTTTAGTAATGACAATGTAACTTTCAAGGTATGATACAATATTTCTTTTTACCAGCCACTGAGTAGCAGTCCATTTTGCTTTCTTAAACATAGCCTGAATTCATGTCAGGCTTTCCAAAGCTCTTCTATTAGATATGCTGAAGATTCCAATCTCATACTTTGGTTTTGAGGAACAAAAATCAATCAAATCTCTTCAAGGTGGCGCCCAAAAGCCAGTTATATATATATATATAATATAGATACGGGTTGTGAAACACCCGTTCGGAACACCCATCGTTTTCTTCGGCCATTCATAGGGGCAAAACCCATGTGTCAAAACACAATCGGCTCGGGGCAGACCTCGCCAAGCGACCGCAGGATTTGAAGAACCCACGCTTGACGGAACGGAATACACGCGGCGCTGGTGGAGGTGGAACACCAAATCTGATTGAAAATGATCTTTCTTACGATTTTACAAGGACCTCAGCACCACTTTTCAGCCGCGTTTTTTGGATGTTTTTGTCCTAGGACATTTGTAGGACTATTTAGATTGGCGGCTTTCTAAAAAACATTTGGTCAGGAAACGCCCTCAAAAAGTGGATGTAAGGTATGGATCGGTATGGATCGTGTATCTATATTGTATCCGCATGTTTCTGATGCTTCAAACACCAATGTTCGATCATTTTCCATCTATTGAATCTACTGACACAATGGAATGCAACAACTCAACTCCTCAAGTGAAGTTCAGATTTCTCAGGCCCACTCTGTGACAAGAGCTTGCCTGAGAAACCAGCGGTTCACAGGACTTTCTGTAAAAGCTTCCGGGAGACACGTGGCAAACGACTGTTTTCGTTTGGATTGGCGATCTAACCCACCTGAAGTTCAACAGTTCCTCCCAAGCATCATTTTTCGCTATGGAAATATGATGAAGATCCCAAGTTTTTGAACCAAAACCAAACCATGGACACTCTTCAGGTTGATTTTTTAGATGGGTACCCTCGAAACCCTCCGGTAAACTCACATGGAAATGGAAAACTGGGCCTTTTGAAGATGTATTCCCTATTGCTAAGGGGGATTTCCATTGCCAATATGTTAGTTTACCGGAGTGTAAGGTATATAGACATTCCTTTTCATGATTTATCCTTACCTTTTTCCAGAGGACACAGCAAACGGGCCGTCAACCAGGCCGAGGGGCCGATGGTGGGGGCTTGTTTCAGAATGCAAAACGGGGACGCAAGGGCTGCTGGGTATTTTCAGATGCCCTTTTTGAAAGGAAGGAGATGGAAGAATAGCATAAATGAATGTGTTTGAACGTGCATGACGGCTAGCAATTTGCACACTCTAGGTTTCAGAATCATGATTGTTTCATGAGGAATTATACAAACTGCGTCACATATTGACGCTGCGAGATCGGGAATGACTTTGGAGACGTATGGGTGTTTCCAAAAATAGAGGTACCCCAAATGGATGGTTTATAATGGAAAACCCCATTAAAATGGATGATTTGGGGGTACCATTATTTTCGGAAACATCCGTATGGCACCTAGATGGTTGTCAAGTCTTTCCTGATTATTTTGTTGAGCTGTGTTTCAAGCTGATCAGAATGACGTCGGGCAACTGGGGAACGGTGGTATTGGAACCCATCTTAGACTTACCATTACTTGTCCTGATTTTTTTCAAAAAGGTACCCATCGCGACCTTGACTCCTAGAGCACTACCAATGCCAACCCACTGAAGGGACGAAGCCCAGATATTGCCATTGCAGGGGGTTGCGTGCCGGGAATGCCAACCTCACATAGTGTGATCCATCTATATTGCGATCAGATCGCAAACAAAACGCCAACCTGATTGCCCTACTATGGTCCGCCTGAGTACTGCTGATGGTGGGGAACTCTAGTTCAAGAAGTACAGAGTCAGCAATGACATTGTGCGTTACCCTCCCTGAAACTAACAGCTCGCACCTGAAAACAGGCCTTTTGCCAAAAGGAAACGATCGTCTTCCAACCATCCGTTTTCAGGTGCTTTTGCTGTTACTTTCAGGGAGGGTAGTGGTTGTGTTTGAAGCAGAAGCTCCAGCTGATATTTTTACATACATCCCCTCCTCCCAGTGGTTCCATATATACCAGCTTTGCACTTTCTAGTCGCTGATTTTCAAACTGTTCCCACTGACCGGTACTGTCGATGGTTCAGAAATCCCCTTCCCAACCACTTGGGATATATAACACCCTGTAAATCATGGGAAAAACTACCTTTCCCTCAACTGGTGAGTTGATCCCGGATTTCTGAACCATCAACAGTACGAAAAGAAGCCTTATTACTCTCCGTTGAATCCTGGCTGTCTCATAGGGATTCCCTTAATAGGATACAATCCCTAAGGATCCAGGTATGTCCTAAGATTTCGGGATTAACCCTACAATCCTATTGTGGGGATGGGATTGGGACCATCAAACCTACTCGATCGGGAAGGGTACTGCCTGGAACTCTAAACAAATCTAAACAACCAGTTTTTTATGGTTGTTTCAACTGGATGATTCCAAATCATTACATAAAAAATGGTTGTTTCACCAAACATCCATTAAAACATGGTTGTTTAGGGTACCAGGTGATCCTTAGGGAATAAACCCTAGTTCCCTAAGTTGACGCCTTCTCAAGGCCCTGTGACACCTCGGTCGACCCCACGAGGCGACCCGGGTGATGGGATCAACGTTGTTTTCCTTATGGTTTGTTTAGCGCAAATCCCTGGGTTTACAGAATGCAAAACACTAGGAGGGTGGCAGCTCAACATTTTTCACCCCGAAAATTGAGGAAGATGGTCCAATTTGACTAATTTTTTTTCAACAAGGTTGAAACCACCAACTAGAAAAAACATATGGAAGATCTTGATTTGATCCTACCAACTTCATCAAACGCATAGAGTGAAAAACTCGTTTCTGGCTGTTTGATGAAGCACCCGTTGAGCATCAAATCCAGATCCCCCGAATGATTTTTTTGTTCTACCCTTTTCTTTGGACCTGGCCACATGGATAGCAGTTGGCCGAGCACCTTAAAATGACTTGAAGAATGCCAGAAGAGTTGCACTTTTCAAGAGTCTTGACCTGTGAAGATTCACAAGTCAACTGATGTCATGATTTTCTTTAACTCTCTTGCTGCATGGAATGCAGCCATCTTCAGACACTATATATAATTTTGGAGCCGTTTTTTTTCACCGTGGTTCTATTTGTTTGGTCCGTAAAATCACTAACAGTTGTACTGTAATATAAATCTCTGCGAAAAAAAAACAAGCACACGAAGAGATGTGTTTTTAATAAATAGCTCTTCTTCAGCATCAGCTTTTGAGAATCAACATTGAACAAAAACACCCTGGCTAAAACCTTCGCCATCCGTCAACCAAGAGGGGTCTGAAGCATCATCACGACCCCAACGCCCATCTCTCCATCTCCAGAAACCGCACCGGCACCTTTTTTTTTGAAAAATCCGACCTCTTTTGGTCCAGGTCCGATGCCCGATCCATGGCAAGAAGTACGTCAGGCTTCTGTTGATGCTGATGCCTTGGAGGTGAACGCCTATGTATCCACTGGGCGGGTTGAACGAAACTGGAAGTTTTTTTGCCACAAGAAATTTTCCGAGAAAAACAAAAATCCCTTTGGGGAGTGAACGGAACCTATACGGCGATTCAACAACTTGTAGGTTTCCCAACAACTTTTTGCAACTTTGAAAAAAAACGTCGAAAAACAAAAAACACACTTCACTTTCAGCAACTTGTTGGCCGGCACAAAAAGTTACTTCCAACTTCTCCCCAAGATAAAAAAATACCGGAACATTCCATGGCAAGTTTTTCCGTTGTGTCGGAAAAGTGTTGGAATCCCCACCAATGCGGGAAGCAGGCAGAGCTCAAGAATCTGGTGGCTGAGTGTGAAGATTTGGAGGTGCCGTGAAGTTGAAGGGAAAACGGCTATCGCAAATTGCTAGTGGTTCAAGAAGTCTTTTTGTTGCAATGAAAGATTGGGAAAAACAGGCAGGTTGCTTGATTCACATTCCGGGTAAGTTAGAGGAATTGCCATGAATTACATTTGGATAGGTTGGGCTTGGAGGCAATTTTGGAAACATGCGGATGCATCGAGAAGAGGTCAATCGCCACAGCTACCATAGTTGAGTCTAGGTCTTGTGAGGACCTTCATACTGTTGAAAGATATACTGCACCAGTTGATATGGAGAATCTACCATTATTTACAGGGCTTTATCTATCTATCTCAGGTGGTTGGGAATGGGATTCCTTCCATCAACATATCAGGGGTGTTGAGATGATGCTACGCCTCAGTCTTTGCTGTGTTGCAATGTCGTGATGCACTTTACGATTCAACTTCCTTCACGGAAACCGAGATGTTTCTATACCACTCATGGTACCTGGAAATTCTACAGCTCAGCTGCAAGAGGGGGGTTGACCCTTGCTGTGTGTCAAACACCTTGCACAACATGGGGGGTGATTTGATGATTTTGATCGGAAAACAACGCAGAATTAGGTGCCTGGTGGTTTGACCATATTTGTTTTTCATCCCCTAAATATTAGGGAAATGATCCAGTTTCACTGATATTTCTCAGGAATTGTGAGACCCAACCACCAACCTTACGTAAGGGGTTATGCGGTTCCCCATGGAGAATCCCAGGTGCAGGTGGCTGCAGCAGAAGCACAGGAAGTCGAGGTGCAGAAATTTCAGGTGAACCTACCCTCCATGAAACCAACAGTTCGCCATCGCCCCTGAAAATAGGCCGAAACCCAATACGAAAGGATCGTATTCCAATCCATCCATTTTTAGGGGCTATAGATATATATATATATATATATGTTGCATGTTAGTTTCAGGGAGGGTACGAGAAACAAGAACATGTCATTAAAATAGTTTTCCACTGTCATTGATAGGGGCAGAGCATTCAATTGTGGCCTTGCTGTAGTTTTTGAACAACTTGCCACTTTGCAAGCAGCTTGGCAATGCAAGGATATCAACCCTTGAGCAACCATACATGCATGGAGGATTTTGTGCACATTTTGGTGAGTTCTTAGCAATTGTTGGGAAGTCTTCTCCAAGGTGTAAGTCTCATAATATGGGTCTTCCAGAAGATCTGGACCGGAAAGTAAAAAGGCTCAACATGTGAATCCATTTTCTACGTGGTGGCAACTCGAATATGTCTTGTTGTCACTCCCAATCCTTAAGGCTTTAAGGAAAGGATTCCATTTGACGAGCATGTTTTTCAGATGGATTGGTTCAACCACCAACTAGGTGACATTTTACTTCTACTGAACCACCACAATGGGGGATGGTCCATAAACCCAATACTGACAGTTTTTTTATGCCCTTTTTTTCCAACCTCAGTTGTTTCAGGTGCTACTGTTGATGGCAACCAGAAATCCGGGATCAACTCACCAGTTGAGGGAAAGGTAGTTTATCCAATTGTTATACAGGGTTTTAGCACCATCCAAACGGTGGTTGTTGTTTGGGATTTCTGAACCATCAAGAGTAAGACTCGACCATCAAGAATCCGGAGTGATCTCCTTGTAACTCAACCAACCTTTCCATGTGTTTGAACAAAAAAGGAAGAGACGATTTGACTCGGAGTCAGAGCGATTTGGTTGTTTTTTTGGAAAAGTTTTTCAACAGGTCTGTGTTGATGGTGGAATCAGTTTCATATATTTTCGGTGGGCCGAGACCGAGCCGATCGTTAGTTATTCGTGGGGTGAAATCACTCGACTTATATGGGGTGAAATAACTAAGCCCAGGAAAACCTCGACTTGTAAGGCCATTTATAGGGGGTAAAATAATTCCATTTATAACGATCATAGGGGCCCACCTTGTAGACTTTCTTCGTATTTCTCCGTTTGCAATATTTTTTAGATCCTGAGACCTAGTGAAAGAGTTCCATGGGATTCAGCATTCATTCATGTTCAACCCGAATGGTAACAAAAACAATGTATACTCAGGCATTCAGGTCCTTTCCCAGGAGTTTTCGGAGCGAACTTTTAACTTGCAAGTTGAACTTATGACTTTCAAGTTGAGGCTTATGACTTTCAAGTTGAGGTTTCATGACAAGCATCACGCTCCTTGTATCCCAGCCGCCCCCAGCTTCGATTTTGTGGACTTTAAAACGGGTAGACAGGCGGAACAACAACTCACCAGTCAATCTGCTGCCATGCTCTCCGAGTGCGGCTTTGGGGCAACCAAAGCCGAGGGTGGACACTGTGACACCACCAATTTTGGAACACCCCAAAATTTGTGGTTCAAAGCTGTATATATTTGTATATGTTTATATATTATTATATAGTATACAACATATACGTATATTATTTGAAGTGATGGGATAGTGATGGGTACGGGATTGGGGTTTGGTTATCTTTGGATTCACGGTCAGATTGAATCGAATGGAAAGATGTAGTTTACCTCTTGCCTTATATTTGAAAAAATGTTTTTGCTACAGGAAAGTGCTGATTTCATTTAAGCTACAAGCTACTGTTGATGGTTCAGAAATCCCATTCCCAACCACCGTTTGGATGCATAAAACCCTGTAGATAATGGGATAAACTACCTATCGACTGGTGCAGGATTTCTTCCATCAACAGTATTGAGTATAGAGGACAGTTCAATATATGAGGCCGTTCCCACAACTAATGCACGCGCACATGTTGGTGACTCATGGTATGTGGTGTGATTCCAATGAATTTTACGCTTTCAGTCCCGAAATTGCAGCGCCATCTATATATAGATCTAATATATGATATGTGTATATGTATGATATATTGATATAATATGTACACAATATTTCTATATCATAAACAGTCATTCTCTTTACACAGTTTTCTCATCACCCACTTTTTCGCCATCTATCGCCGCCGGCTCGATGGCTCGGTGGGAGCGGGGGTGTTGTTGTTTTTTCTCATTCGTCCAAGGTGACAACGAGTTCCAAGTGGGGGGATACGTGTCGAGTGTAACGGGATGGATATGTTGGAAAGTTGCTTTGGAAGGCAGTTGCAACCAAAGTAGATTGCATGCATTACCAAATTTTGTTTGTAGCTGACATGTGCGGTTTTTTTAAATAGATGTGGGATAGTTTGTAGTTTGAATTCATTTTGAGTGGATTCATGGTGGAGGAGATGAGAGATGATGAGTGTTTTCGCAACTTCTGGGCTGACACGTCCGTGTTTTTTTTAAGCCGTGGACTCGAATGAATACCGTAAGTCTTAGAAACTTTGCTCCTTGTTTTTCTCCAGGGGACCTTGTTTGCACTTGTTTCATACATGAAATTCTGGCCTTGGACGTTTGTTTGTCTAATCGGAAAAGAAGATTCTTGCATTTTCTGTTTGTTCCAAAGAAGTGGTGCGGGAAGCCTCCTGTTTGTGCTTTGAGTCTATCTCAGAAATTGCACACAGTTCTGTTTTCCTGTCTAGTTGTAGTATTTCGCACTTCACTTCTCAAAAAATCGAATCGTGTGTGCTTCAAAAAAACGAAGATTCGTAGTGTGAGTGCTGTTGTCGTGAACTCATCCTCTTTTTTTTCTAATTCCTAGAGGTGCCCCTTTTGTCTAGTTCCGTCCAACTTTACCTCTAAAACTGTCAGCAAGCTTAGCTAAGAACACAGACGCAAAAAAAAAGGGTACAGTGTACAGTACAATAGCTTGAACCAACTGGACCTGTTTTTCCTGACGTTTGATGAATAAGAATCCCACGACGAAGCCGAATGTCGTTAAATGCAAAGCCCAACAAGGCCTGAGAAATGTTGCAGGAATGCGGTGCATGCACCCATATATACATATGATATGAATGCATCAATTTTATCAATATACATACTATTGGACCCCAAAACCATGAAGATGACAGGTTTTTTTTCAGCCCTAAAAATATAGGTCCTATAGGTTATAAAGCCTTAATGATGAAGGTTTTGGGCGGTTTCTTGTGGTATGAATATCATATAAACTGGGTGGTGGTTTCTCAAATATGTTATATATTTTCACCCCGAACCCCTGGGGAGATGATCCAATTTGACTTCCGCATATTTTTCAGATGGGTTGGTTCAACCACCAACTAGTACCTGACTATCTGCCTATCACACCATATTAAACTGCGTCAGGTGCCCTCGTGCTGAAAAACACCGGCACGATGTGTCAAGATGGAAAGTCCGGAACCACAAATCCATGGCCAGGCTTGGCCAAATTCCCACCACCCACTTGGAGGATCTGGTTAATAACCATGGTGAACAAGTCTCCTAAGTAGGGTTGTTCCCGTTCCCAATGGCCTAAATGGCTTACACATGGGGGTTACGAACCACTTACTAAATGGATCTAAATGGGATTATCCTGCATGCATTGAAAGGATTCACACTGCGAGACACCACCATGAGACACAGCCCGGATCCATATGGATGGTATCATCATTCCCTGAATTTGTTGAGTTTTGCTAGATTTTTTGGTATACAGAAATTTGGACATCAATTGCATGGAATGGCTTGTTGAAAAATGTGTGGGGAAAGCCAAAGTGAAGTTTGAACCGGGTCAAGCCAAAACAGGAAGCCCTTTTTGGGGGGTACTTACTTGAAGTTTGACATAGCCCCTGAAAAGTTACCTTCCCAAAAGGAAAGTAGTCTTCCAACCATCATTTTTCAGGCGTATGTTGAACTTCGGGGTGTATTCCCTATGTTGTATAGGTGACTTTTATACCCACTGATTAGAAGAGAACCCTCTTTACTTGGTGGGATGATCATCCGATAATATGATAAACTCAGGGCAAACCCGCAAACACCTTTTTTATGATGGCGCAAGCATTTATTCAAAAAAATGGGCTGCCTATATGGCTGCCAATCATTTTGGAAATAGTAAAATGTGTGAAGTGTTTTTTTTGAACTCTGGCAACTCTTAGAATTACACTCCGGTAAACTAACATAGCAATGGAATATCCCCATTTTCAATTGGAGATACATCTTCAAAAGGTCCATTTTCTATTGCTATGTTGGTTTACTGTAGGGTAGAAACATCAGTGTTTACATACATCCCTAAGGATCTGATGATTAATATGTCCTAAGATTTCGGGATTTGGGACCCTTCACCAATCCTAGGGGAAGAACAGTGTTTCGACCATCATCCTACGAATCAAATCGGGAGGGCTTTGGATTCTTAGGGGCACATGATATCTGATATCTTCATGAATTTCCATGTGATTTAAGCCTTCCACTTTTAACTGCCTCGCCCCGAAACGTATCCGGAATGAGTCGGAATGAGTCCGAAAACCGGGTATAATTAGCTTCACCCCCTCATCTCCTACGAAAAACGGCCAGCCAGTTTTTAACAGATTGGGTGGACCTGTTTTTGTCAAAACACCCCCTGAAATCTGCCAGCTTGCTACCCAAAATGACGCCATGTTTGAAGCCGGAGGTCCATCCAAACCATCATTTTTGGTATCTATGTTAGTTTTCGTTTTTTTTGCAGGGATGATGATTCTAATTGTTTCAAAAATCCAGTCGTCACACATCTTTTCGTAAAAGCCACTATAGTGACCCGGCCATGGTTTCCAACATTGGTTTCCATTTCACGGGATTTGGGAAAGGATTCACATGTTCGTGAATAAGAAAAGTTGTATGACTTTGATGCAGCAACGACTTGAATAGTACTTCTCATGTAGGAAAGACATAACGACCAAAAGAAGTTGTTGAAACTTCTACATGGACAAAATCTGAAACAAAAAATCACCTTCAACAAATCCCAAAATAATAAGAATCAGCACCTTCAGGGTTCTAAAACCTTCCGTTTTTGTTGAAGGTCATGTTTATTGATCTTCCAGGTTCTACATTCGCGCATGACAAAAAAAATATAGCTTGGATATACCACGAAAACCCGCGAAATTCGTTTCCCGAGGTGATCTGAGGCCACCTTTGGTGGATGATCTGAATGATTTGAACGATGAAGATGTGAAGGTTGGGTTGGGGGAAAGCGGCCATGTCCGGTGTGACGGGTGTGACGGGTGTTAAGGGGGTGGGAAATCCCCCCCTAACGGTCCCATAAGGGGAGCCATGGGACGAACGGTATATTGTAGCTACACGAATGGTTGATTTTTATGGTTTGCATGTAGGTAAATATACCATATGTGGATCCTATATGGGAGTGTACCTATGGTATGAAACGCTGGGATGATCCTCCAAGGAATGGTGATGTGAAACTTTGAAAGCTGGAAAAATCCAAGTAATGGCTTGTTTCACCTTAAAATCATTTTTACTAGTCATCTTTTCATGGACATTGCAATGGGATGGACATTGCACTGGGAGGGGTAGGTGATTTTTCCTGATATACCCTCCACAATAAACATGGAACCTGAAAATGATGGGTTTTGTATACTCCCTATATATATAACTGGCTAGTATTCCATCCCCAAATTCAAGGGGACAATTGGGTGGTTTCCCGGTCACGTACGTGTGGGCCCCTAACGGTATCTAGCTGGTGTTCTCGGATGGGAGTCTTGGGGATGAAAAATACCCATAAATACCCACGTACTACAGGGCTTATATAGGGATTTCCCAATTTGGGTACGTTGGTAGGGGTACATCCAACTATCTCCTGACCCGTTCAAAAACTGACACATCCCTTGAAATTTGATGGTTGGAAGTTGAACATCCTTTTTAAAATGGTCCCTTTGCAGGTGACATGTTAGTTTTCGGGGGTGTAAGCTGTGCCGCTGTTTTTTTTTCTAGGTTGATTGATGATGTAGGAGAGTTACTAAATCATGATGTCAAAGTCAGAAACTAGCTTGTTGTCAGATATTCGTGCTTTCATTTTGTTGAAAAAGATCCCTATGGAAACAAAAAGCAAACACAACATGTTTTTTTTTGAAACCACCAAAAGCTTAAGTGACAGATCGCCAGTTGAATCAGCAAAACAAATCCATGGATTTTTCGAAACCTTCAACCCTTCAGGTGCGTTCCTCGCCCTCTTTCCATGCACATCGCAGTAGCTTCATTGGAAGTAGCAGGGAATCCCAAGTTGGAAAGTGGAGAAAATGGGTAACTTAATTCCAGTTGAGATATAATTATGTTTTTACACATCCATGTTGAGATATAATTATGTTTTTACACATCCATGTTGAGATATAATTATGTTTTTACACATCCATGTTGAGATATAATTATGTTTTTACACATCCATGTTGAGATATAATTATGTTTTTACACATCGATGTGTAAGAAACATACTGTAATGATATCTCAACTGGTGGTAATTTCAATTTTTGTAAATTTTCATCCCTACCCTACCTGGGAAGATTCCCATTTTGACTAATCTTTTTCGGAGGGGTTGAAACCACCAACTAGGTAATTACTCTCCTTGAAACTAACAAATCGCCCATGAGAATCCTCATCGACATCCAGGTAAATACCATTCAAAATGGTGGATTTTCCAGGGCTATGTAAGTTTACAGGAGTGTATTTTATCATGCAAGCCCGTTTGTGACTTCACATGAATTTGAAAATAACGAAACACTTCAACACATTGGTGGTGAATCAAGGAACTGTTGGCATTACCAGAAGCCAGATTCATTACTTGCTTTTTGATGCGTCCTCAGGTGGATTGTCGACTTGGGGAAGAAATCGATGAACTGCTGGCGTTGTTGAAGAAATCGCTGGTAGATACAGTAGCCCATAGGATCCATGTATGGTACATTCACCTACATTTGGTTCAAATTTATGGTAAATGTAGGTAAATATACCATACATGGATCCTATGGGGTAGTGAAATTGAATTTTATACACAAGCGCTGGTGAGGGCTGGCTGTGCACAAGGTACTTGTGCTAGCTTTCGTTCCCGCAAACCCCCCAATCATAAAAACATAGGTTTACAAAAACAAACACCACACTTAGAATAGCTGCACCCATAGCATCCATGTATGGTATATTAGTATATTTACCTACATTTACCATAAAGATCAACCACATGTAGGTGGATATACCATAATTACCTGGATCCTATGGGGTAAAAAAGAATTGGCGACTTCCATAGATCCGTAACGAATCAGTGTAAAGGGTCTCCAGCTTGTTTTCAAGGTCGACGGCCTCCAATAGAGCCCAAGAAGAAGCATGAGGAGGAGCTCAACCTCCGTTGGGAGGTTTGGGAGGATGATTTCAGCTCCTGACGTCCCAATCTTCGGTGTCTGAATTTCACCATGGTTTGGATGAAAGGTTTTTTTTATAAAAAGCCCCGTAAAAATATAGGGTTATATAAGAGCCTTGATGAAGGTTTGGGAGGTTTCTTATGGTTTTTGCATATAAACTGGGTGGTGGCAACTCACAATCTTTTTTTTTTTTAGATTTTCCACCTCGAAAAGTTGGGGGTTTGATTTTCACCCATTTTGACGGTTGCATATTTTTCAAATGGGTGGGAAGTTCAACCACCAACTAGTTGAAGATTCAAACAAAAAACCTATGATGGATTTCCATCGGGCGAGTTGAACGGTAGTTTTAGCTACATGCAAACTATAAAAATCTGATAAAACTCTGGCCAAATGGAGGTAAATGCAACAGTCCCATGGATCCGTCATGGTAAATTACATAAATCCCATAGATATGATATATATATATATATGTATATTTATAAAATTGTATGTTCATATCGGATGTGAGGATGGACATTCCCTCACAAACCCTGACTCCCAGTGGGTAACCTCTCAGTGTGTCATTTGTCAATCCGACAACCGAAAATGTTGAAACCTAACATCTCAAGTCAACTTGAGTTTGCTGAAAAAACCCGCAAGTTGTCCCACTGAATTTTTTGATACTCCCTGGAAGTTTACTAGGTGGTGGTTCCAAATATTTATTATTTTCACCCCTATTTGGGGAAGATTCCCATTTTGACGAGCATATTTTTCACATGGGTTGAAACCACCAACTAGTTTAACAAAACTAAGCAATCCCAAAAAGGATCCGTGAACATTTTCCAACCATAGTGTTTTTTCTAGGGGCGAAACATGTTAAACTGTTTAACTTTGAGGGTGTATTTTCTGTCACATCCCAGAAGTCTCCAGACTCGACTCGGGTTTTTTTTCTCCATTTCAAGCCTTCACCGTGGATTTTTCGTCCACCGAAAGGAGGTGCCCTCCTTCCTTTCTACCGGCTCACGTCATTTGGGCGTAGAAGAGTTGCTTGGAACTTTCCGCAGCGGGAGGTTTTAAAGCAGGAATTCAGTTGGGGGGTTTTATGGAGAAAGAAGCACCTTCATTGAAATTTGTGACATCCCCGAAATATGGTTATCAGGAATCCAGGAAAATTTCCATGTGATTTTTCGCCTCATGTTGAAGGCGGGTAGACCTGGGTTATCAAGAATCTGAGGAAGCAAACAAGCTCACATTAATACGAACGTTTTCGAAAGGCGGGCAGGCTCTATGGGAAGGCCATGACGAAGGACAGAGAAAATGTCACACCTGATCGATATTGAGCAATCTACTGGATTAGGAATGACCTCAATTCTGCGGAAAGGAATGCTCATCTCTATCATCTATATCGTATATCTACATTTCTCTCTACAAATATACTGTTTTTGTGTACATGTGCCTCAAATGGAGTAAGACCTTAAATCTCATTTCAGAGAAACTACTCAGCAGTAGATATCGTGTTAGGCAACGTGAAGATCAACGGAAGAACATTGAATTGGCTTCCAGGTTGGTTTGCTATAGGCATACGGTAGTAAGGTTAACCACAGCCGATGCCCTTTTATGTACGGTATATATATATATTTACCGTCATTTACCTACATGAATGCTTGATTTTTATGGTAAATGACGGTAAATATCGTAGTCCCATGGATCCGTCATGGGTTAGGAATCAACGATTCTTTGTTACGCCGTTTTTTGTTTTTAAGGCTCCGAAGGTGGCAGTGACCTTGGAGCAACACTTCCTATTTTTGGGTGTTTCCAAAAATAGGTGTAACCCAAAATGGATGGTTTGTAATGGAAAACCCCATTAAAATGGATGATTTGGGGGTATCACTATTTTTGGAAGCATCCATATTTTTGAAGGTACTTTCTTGAAAATGAGTTTCCTAGCATTCAACCTTTTTTGGAGGTAGTTCCCATGTTTTTGGAGGTAATTAAAAAAATATTTCCTCACATGGTGTGGAACTTTTTGTGATGCAGTTGATTCGGATCGGGATACTTTGAATCCTGTTGCGACATGTTTGCAAAAAACAGTGGAGTCACCGTCAAAGGTTTCAAACGGTGGGGCTGAAACCATGCAAATCAGAACGGGCGAAGATGTGGAAAACAAATGGGGGAAACAATGTAAAGCAACCTTATCCTCCTATGGGGATCACGTGTGTGTGCGATATATACATTGGCATGTTGTTACCTTGATCATGTTGCAACTTATTCCCAAACCGTTCCCCAATAAAAAGCTCCAGCAAACGTCATTTATTGTCATGTTGTTTATGTATTTCATTCCCATACAATCCATGTATGGTATATTTGCCTACATGAATGGTCAATTCTTATGGTTTGCATGTAGGTAAATATTTACAATCGTCCCATGGATCCCTATCAGATTGTATTGACTCAATGAAACATTTCATGACTTGTCTTGGGCAGCCTTTGAATCAATAGCCGTTTCTGCTTCTCTTAATAGGTGGGATCGGTGATAATCACCCAATTGGCAATATATAGCACTTATAGTCCTTGCCAATTGGGTGATTATATGCTACCGATCCCACCTAAGGGAACCAGGTTTCATTCCATTGAATACACCTAGAACCCAAATGACCCATATTTTCGAAGGTTGGACTGATAGAATGGAAGTGTCAACCCCTCAGTGGAGTTGTACCTGGTACCCTAAACAACCGTTTTTTAATGGACGTTTGGTGATTTCCAACCATTTTTTGAATAAACATTTGGAATCATCCAACTGAAACAACCATTAAGAAATGGATGTTTAGGGTACCAGGTAGCCCTTTCTTAGGACATATCTGGAACCTTAGGGTGCTACCTACCAGTCTTTGAAGGGAACCAGGTTTCACTCCATTGAACAACTGAGCAATGTAAAAACCTCTGGTTGTTTAGGTTATATGGGGGATTATACTACCCAGTTATATAGGGGTTATAATAAACCATTATAAGGATCCCTATTAAACAACCAGGATTCAATGGAAAATCATGTCAGGGTGTTTTTCGCGGCTCAACTGAGGCTTGCTACACTTTTAACGAATGCTGTCTCCTGTTACTATCACGACAGAGGGATCCACTGCTCCGCAGGTCGGGTGGATGGATCGGAAGGGATAAAAGGCCGTGTCACCTTTTTCGGAAGGCTAAGGATATGTAGGAAGCCTGAGGATATGTAGGAAGGCTAAGGATATGTAGGAACCAATATGTATATCAAAAAATGCGGATTTGGAAGATGTTATTCCTTTTCTAACAGGTAATTTTCCGGTTCCATGTTAAATTTTGGGGGGTAAGTGTCATACTGGAGTCATACTGTTGATGGTTCAGAAATCCCATTCCCAACCACCGTTTGGATGGTGCTAAAGCCTTGTAAATAATGGAAATTGTTCACTACGTTTCCATCAACTGGTGAGTTTACCGGATTTCTGGTTGCCATCAACAGTGGCGACTTGGGTTACATCTTCTAAAATATACATTTGTTGCCAATTTTTGACCTTGAGAGGTTTTTTGTTGATGTGTTTGGAGGATTTTTCAGTGGATGTATTACACGTCGTGGCGAAAGTAGATGGCAAGCCACTCCCAAGTTCGATGGCGATTTGGGGCCAGGGGCCATGATGTTTACCAAAACTTATTGGGCGTTGCGCAGCTGCGCCATCGATCCTTTCCAGGTGGTATGCATCTTCACTCTAAAATATGAAATTTCTGATTTTCCAACCAAAATCACTACACAAATGATTTTTGAAGGAGATCTCTTTCATCTCATTGATTTCACTAGAGAGCTGGAGGATCATGATACACTCCGAAGTTTCGCATAGCCCCTGAAAAGTGTCCGAGAAGGAGAGTAGTCTTCCAAGCAGCATTTTTCAGGGGCGAGCTGTTGAACTTTCAGGGCAATATCTATCCCTAAGAGGTGTATCCGCAGAAAGGGAAGGGGGCCCCTACAATATCCTACAAGCCTATTATTTTGTGTACGCCCCCGAAAACTAATATTCGACAATGGGAAAAACACAGCCATTTCCCCCCAAAAAAATATGAATCCTATTAAAAATGTTTAATTTTTTCCAGCCAGTCATGTTAGTTTACGGGGGGGTATATTTCCCTCTCATGAAAATAGACTATGTACTTTTGGATCTTCCCCCCGCCAAGTAACATTTACCACCAGGATTATTACAATTTTAGTAGGGCAATCCCTATTAACCTTTATTATTTGGTTCCCAACTCCTTCAGACCCAATGTTGGAAACTTCCCCCGGCCAGGCGAATCCTGGGTCCGTTTCTTCGGGGACACCGACGTCGATGGCTCGGGACGCATCACCTTTGATGAATTGGAAACCGCCATCAAGATTGGGAAACCCAGGGCGGCGGCAAAAGTTGAATCTGGGGGATGAGTAAAGGACAACTTATATACTATGTATACCCATGACGGATCCATATGGGACGAACGGTATATTCACCTATACATGAATGGTTGATTTTTATGGTTTGCATGTAGGTATAGTACAATATACCAGTCCCAGGTGCCAGTCCCATGGATCCTATGGGGTATATAACACGTAAACATGCTGCATGTGTACATGTGTATATATCGACAATAAAGATGTATGTGAATTTGTGTATCGGGCTGTGAGTGAGGGGCAAAGTTTGGATGATTTGCATCAGCACCGTTTTGGTGATATGGCTGTGCATCATGATGTGCGGTGCTTAATCCATTCGGGGAAAGGAGGAACTGATATCAATATCAACCTGCATTTGAGTTCAGGCAGTACAAGACATGAGGCTAAATTCAATTTTCAGCTTGAGAGGACATGTAGTTGTATTGTATGTGATCGTGTCAGATCGGTCAACCGGCATGTCAATAGAAGTCACAAGTCAATCGAAGTCACCGGTCGGAAAACAACAAGTGCATGGAAGCACATTATATGAAAATATCGAACCGAAGCTTTTGCTCACTTGTTAGCGATGCAACATATTTGGATTGTTGCATGTTTCCATGTATTTTGTACATTATTCATGTTATGAGTTTCTATTCTTTAGGCATTGGAAAGCTGTACATATTCTACTGTAAACAAAATCAATGGAATTTCTTTTAAGATATATACCCTCCCTGAAACTAACATAGCACCTCAAAATGCATGGTTGGAAGACTAGTTCCCTTTTGGGAAACTGCAGAATTTTCACATCATTTCACATCATTTCACATGAAGGTAACAATAGCTATTTCTGGTTCCCTTAATAGGTGGTAGGTGATATATATAATCACCTAATAGGCAATATATAAGTGGTATATACTGCCACTTCGGGGATTATATGGTACCTACCACCTATTAAAAAGGGAACCAGGAAACTCCATTGAAGGTAACGCCAGATTCCTTCTTTTTTACCTTCGTTGCCACGACAGGAGACGGCTGCGGACAGGTATCACCAGATATCAGCTCCTTGGTCGAAGAATTGCCGGTTTTTTTGGGTCCCCAAAATGTAGCCGAATGGTAAGGGAAATGGGATCCCAAAAATTTCAGGGAAATCTAGGTTGGTGAAATATTATTCCATTTGGCCAGCATTCATACTTCAATTTCAAGAATTATCAAGTCATAATCAATATGCAGATTAATGGAGACTGATTAATTTTTTTTGTCACTAAAAGATAATTAATCAAGACGTTTTACCATAAAACAGTCATCCAGTCATCCTGATTGTTTCATGATTGTCTCTATGGTAAGAAGCCATTGAGCAATCAAAAAAGGGCCCCTGGTTGTTTACGGCAGAAAGGGGATCAAATCCCATCCAGTTATGTCGGGATTATAACAAACCATTACAAGGATCCCTATTAAACAACCAGGATTCAATGGAAAGCTGGGTGGTGCTTTTAGATATGTGTTATTTTCACTACTGCTTGGGGACGATTCCCATTTTGACGAGCATATTTTTCAGATGGGTTGAAACCACCAACTAGAAAGTAATGGAACCCTGGTGCTCCAGATACCTTTTCAGGAGGTATTTAGACCCTAAAAACCAGCCGAAAATACACTCTCAGAAGGGTCTTGGAGCCCTAGGGGAAAGTCATGTCGACGGGTGTTTTTCTTGGCTTCATCGTTTGTTGTAAACTCAGGTTGCTGGTCCTGTGGCGACAGCTAGACTCAGATCACAGTGGAGAAGTCAGTGTGGAGGAGGCGCCAACCCCGCTGCTGGGTCATGTCGTTTTGCTAGGCAAGTTGTGTTGACGCCCATTTCGAAATGATAGTAGCTATATACACACCCATGGAAAAATTCACATTTTGAAACCTATCTCCATGGAGTCCGTTTCGTTCCGATGGATTTTCCGGATTGAAACAACTCGGATCGATTTTTTTAAAGTAACTTCCAGGCGTTGGCCGTTTTCGGGGGGTAAATGATCCAAGTTATCTCACCACCAAATTGCAGTGGACGTTTCCTAAGTTCCTAAGTTCACATTTCAATGGATGATGGAAAACCCTCAAACTTTGAGCTTGCTCCATATTACACCTGCCACTATGTTTTCCATCTTCGAAACATGTCACGAAACTGAACTGCGCACAATTTTGGTTTGTATACTCAATCATGTATTTGTCAGATTGAGTCCATTGAGTGTGGTGCCATACATATTTAGAGGTTGTACGTTTAAATATTTAGAGGATACACATACTGTTGATGGAACAATGATGGAACAAATCCTGCACCAGTTGATAGGTAGCTTATCCCAACAGTTATTTACAAGGTTTTAGCACCATCCAAACGGTTGTTGTTGTTTGGGATTTCTGAACCATCAATAGTATGGATCATATTGGTTCCTACATACCCTTACTTGGATGTCCCAGGAAATTAGTAAAAGGTTAGTAAGTGGATTATATCCCTAACATATCCTATTTATAAGTAAGTTATATATTTACTAACTTCCTGGGACATCCAGTCGTAGGCTTCCTATAACATCATTTAAACTCAACTTCCGCACACCAACCCTGCCCAGGTGGTACAGTTTCTCTATCAGGTGGACCTCTCATCGTGGCCTGCAGGGTCGCATGAAGATGTGAAACGTGCGGTGAAGCGCTTGCATAAGGCGTGGTACTCCCCCGAAATTTAACATAGAACCTGAAATGGTGGGTTTCCAATAGGAATCTCCTGTTTGAGGGGTCCATTTTCAGGTTCCATGTTAGTTTTCGGGGGCGTAGTTTTGATACATGGGGATACACGCCGGATGGGCTCCTTTCGACCCTTCTGAAAAGGTGTATTTTTGGGCAGGTTTTTTAGGGTCTTTTTATACCTCCTGAAAAGGTATTTTGGAGCACCAGGGCATTGGATCTATCTCGGAGGATGGTGTCCTCCCAGGACTTGATGGGATACCGTGGTTTTCATAACAACCATGGTGATCGCTAGTATATAAGTCCCTAAGACCTGGGGGTTGTTGTAGGACCCCTTCTTTAAATGGCTTTTTAATTGATGGCTTATAAATAGGGGTGATCCTAACCACTTACTAGTACTAACAGGGATGATCCTCCAAGTACCCCCCAATACCCTATAGGATGCGGGCTCGGTTCGTCAGCACCAGGATGACAAGACATTTTTGTTGTAGGAAATCGTTATAAACCTTCATTTGTGATTGGCATCCTGGGTTTGGGGGGTTTAGACCAAAGGGATACACCCCTGAAGTTTAATATAGGCCTTTAAAAATTTGACCGTTTCAAAAGGTAATTTCATCTTCCAACCATTCTTTTTCAGGGGCAATGTTACTTTTCGGGGGGATACTATCCAGATTTTTATCCAGTGAAACTGGGATGGTTAGTAAGCCGTAAGTATCACTGGAGGTACATAAACAGTATGTAGTATTGACCTGTCCCAGCTTTGTTTTTGTAAGCTTTTGCCATTTGCTTCCTTTCACACTAGTGTAGTACTGCCGGATCGAGGAGGATCATATCCCAGTTGACAACATTCTATGATTTTACATTGATTGAAGTGATGGGTCCCATCAACCATAATTGGAGCGTTGAGAGCTGAGTGATTTTACTCTTTTGAGAGGGAAGAAAGGAATCACGTAGTGAGATGCAGGATATCTACTGGACATTTGGAGTCAGAATATACTCAAGCTGCTTTTGATCAACAATGAGGCTATAGTTTACAGTCTGATAGGTGCAAAACATACACATGTACACACATGTACAAAATATTCTGGTTGGCTCTTTATTGCTTGCTATACTCAAAGATCAATGGTCCTCCCAAAGTAGCAGGTCTGTGGGAGTTTTCCTTTTTTCTAGCTGTGACAATCTTTTGGGGTGCAGGGGCTACTTTTGCGAAAAAGGTCCACGTTTTGTTGTTCAGATTTTGTTTGCTGCTTCTGTTTATTGTTTTTTGTATAATGGCAGATGATTTCCAGGATCTACAGATCAGAAAGAAAAATAATTCCGAATGAAACATTTCACGATATCTTCCAGCTATGCTCAGTAACTTTCACAGGTATCTTGTAGCTTTTTTACAGCTTTTCTAGGTAGATGATCTTCATTGATTTTTCTGCAACTTCTGAGTACGTAGTGGCGTAGTGGTCTACCAACTTGAAGGGTTTTGCCTTGGCAAGGCTGGGGCAATGTGGTATCAGGCAGCAGGAAATTGGTACCTTGGCAGTTTCGGAGATTATAGATGATTACCCTCCCTGAAACCAACAGCAAGTTGGCCCCTGAAGGTGGCTGGTTGCAGTCGATGTAATTTCCTTTTGGGATGACCTAGTTTCAGGGGCTTTTGCTGTTAGTTTCAGAGAGGGTAAATACATGATTGAACATGGTTATCCTAGTTGGAGGGACCACGACGTTTCTTTTTATTTTTGTTGAATGGCTATTTGAAGTTCAAGTGAGTGTAATAATATTGCACAATTTTTCTTTCTTCACAATAATTGCATCTTCAAAAAGGTAGACATTAATGTAGGGTTAACTTATAAACTGATGCGGCAAAATTTACGTGAGAAACTCAGCCATGGTAGTAAAATCCTGAAAAAAACCCACGTCCGATTCTGAGGTACAAGATTTTCTTACAAATCGACATCAACCTACGAGGCGCGGCCGAACGAACCAAAACGGGTACTGTGCCGGGGGCCTGCGGTCCATTGGTGGCGCTGAAGGCATCATTTTTGTGTGATAGGAACCATGTTTTTTTTTGGGATCCTGGATTTTCAGAGTCTTGGGATTTTTTTTTGGGATTTGTTGTTTTTGGAATCTTGGAAAAAAGTCGTCCAGTCTCATATGATGTTGAGTTGAGCCAACCAAAAAAAAATGTTAAATGGAAAGGTTTTTCACGAAAAGAAACGGCCGAAAAGAAAAGGTGAACCTCAGTGTTTCAGGAGCTACTGTTGATGGAAGAAATCCGGCTAACCAGTTGAGGGAAAGGTAGTTTTTCCCATTATTTCCAAGGTTTTAAAATTTTAACACCATCCAAACGGTGGTTGTTTTGAGATTTCTGAACCATCAAAGGGTACGTTAGTTTCAGATATGGTAGTGACTGGTAGTGGTGCTTCTCCTCATCCCGAAGGCTATATCACTTTAGACGACCTGAAACGTGCTGTGCGCGGTGGCTTTTATGGATTTCGCCTCAGCAGCCAGGAGTCCGAACTGAACTCATACCACGGGTTTTGACATGCCACGGATATTGATCCGTATGGTGTCGGAGTATTTGTTGGACATGCTTTTGTACCTTAATATAGTAGGATTTGTATGTTATAAAGATTTATATATATATATATTATACATTATAATTTATATGTGCATATATGTACATCATAATGACTCGTCTCACCATCTACCTCTAACATTTGCATGATTCTATTCGCAATGCCAACCAGGAGCTGCCAGATGAAGAGATCCACAAACTTTGGAAGGCCATCGGATCACAACATTTGCTGACTCAGCCAATGGGTAACCTTTAAACTTTTGGGGATTCCATATTTAATAGGAAAAATCAAGTTTAAACCGTCATGGTCCTTTGGCTGAGTAAGTTTGGTAGAACGAACTTCTGAAATTCAGACTGTATTTGTTTGATTAGTTTTTGTAGTCTTTGCTTGTTTGTGTTGCCAAGGAAGATACAAGTGTCTCTAACCTGTAAAATATTTTGCATGTGACTAAATATGACAAATGTGAATAGAAATGATGTATTGCTTAGTCGCCTTTGTTCGCGTAGCCATTGTATTTTAGTTATGAGGCGGGTGTGTTTGCTGCGACAGTTGTATCGCGGATTCAAAATCCCACGGGATCGGAGATGGCTTGGGTTGACATGGCTTGATCGTGGTTTGCAGACCCCACTCTCAGGGTGTAAATCCAGCCCTTGCCCAACTTTTAACCATTGTAATCTTGTCAGCATGGCCCAAAAACACAGACTCATCCCCACTTTTGATGGCAAGAACCTTCATATAGAACAGTATCCGATGGAATATGTCAGACTTATTGCTACAACATGTTTTGAACACTGTTCCAATAGTTTTATTTGTTTTTGTTTGAATACTTTGTTGAGATCTATCCAGGATTGCTAGCTATATGCACACACACACACACCATGGATATCACTATGGTAGATCATTTTTCTTGATGTTTTTTTTGGGGCCAACTTCACATACTGTTGATTCAAGAAATCCGGCAAACCACTTGGGATTTATCAAAACCTGTAAAGAATGGGATTTCAACTACATTTCCCTCAACTGGTTAGCCTCGTCGGATTTCTGAAGCATCAACAGTATCTCTCTAAGAAATCTCCAACAGGACCCACTGAACGGACCCCTAAACCTGAGTATCTATATAATAGCTCTAGCAACTTACTTAGGGGTCCGTTGGGATTTGGTCCCATTCAATTTTTGATGGAATCTCGTGGACCCAAAGACACCAAACAACTGCCTTTCGCCACAAGATGGGCCTCTGCCAGTTATAAATGGAGTTATAATCTCTATAAATGGCCTTGTAATTAGGTAACTGGCGTTATAACCCTAGTTACAGAAGTTACAAGCCAACTTATATCTGGTAGGGTCCCGGCCCACCTTGCATGATGCCGAAAAATCTCAAACCGAAAGGCCTTGGATGACGAAGCGGAAATGCGAGTGCCTTTACGAAAGTTCTTGGCCTTCATGAGGAGGTGCCGTTTGTTTCTTTCGCCTTCGCCTTCGTGATGATGGGCCTTGATGTTGGTTGGGCTCCAACGGAGCTGGTTGGTTGGTTGGTTGGTTGGTGATTGTTTTAACAGAAGGGAAAACAAAGCGAACAATCCTCCAAAAAGGGCCCAGTTTCTGTTTGGTAAATGGTGAAAATGGAGAAAAACAATATTTTTTACCCGCTTTTTTTTGGTTCAAAGTTCCTTTAATAGATCTCAAGCTTTTGGGGGAATCAAAATGGAGCTCTTTTTGTGGTTTCTTGTAGGGCTCCATGTTACATTGATGGAATCCACATAGAGCTAGAAATGTCAGCTATCGACCAAAAAAATTGTGAAAAGCCATGAGTGCTATTCTCTAGTCTCACACCATCATAGTTCATTGAGACCAGAAGCATCATACCGAAAAACCCTCCAGTAAACTAAGGTAGATGGCTGGGTTCAATGGACCCTGAATGAAGGTTTGTGTTTCCTGCTTAAAAAAACCATGGGAACCGTCGCCATGTTAGGACCTTTCCAGAGGGTAAGTCGTAAAGTCCTTGGTTTCATGATGTCATTCTCCAAGTCTACCTGCCCGACCTCGAACTCATGGGTTTCCCCCTGGAGGATGGGTGGCCAACAGTGCCACAAGAAGAAACAAAAGCTCAAGAATGCACTCAAGGTGGGAAACTTCCAGATTCGAAGTCCAATCGGGTCCACAAAGTCGCGACTGAAAGAAACAGGGACCAATTCAGAAGAATTATGTGTATATACACTTATATATGAAATGTTACTTTTTGTTTGAATGTATATCTAATATATCTTTGAATGTGTATGATATGTTGAAAAAATATATATACATGTATATCCATAATACATATAATTTTAATTATATATATATATAATCTATTTGCTCCGCTTACTACGTACCTTGAGTCCCAAAAAGACCCAAGCCAAAGACCCAAGCCGCGGAATTTTCAGGTGTCGTTGGTCGGATCCATGGGACGAGTCCGGTAATATTTACTACCGCATTGACCATCATAAAAGTTAACTGGGTGGTGGTTTCAGGTATTTTGGGGTATCCCAAAATGGATGGTTTATAATGGAAAACCCAATTAAATTGGATGATTTGGTGGTGGTTTCAGGTATTTTTTATGTTCATCCCGAAAATTGGGGAAATGATCCAATTTGACTATTAATATTTTTCGGATGGGTTGAATCCACCAACTAGTCAACCATTCATGTAGCTACAATATACCATGAACGTCCCGTCCCATGGGAATCCGTCATGGGGTTTTGTTGCTGTTTTTTTTTTCGCAATTTGCGAATTGGAAGAAACTTGAGTTTGCAACGGTTGGCAACCCAGAAGAAGTTTGCAATTGTGAAAGTGATTCTAGTGGACCCGTGCGTCCGTGAAGGATGGTGCAACCTCTGGTCCCCAGTTCCTGGGGACAGAAATAAGATGAAGGAGGTTGCAATACACACTTTTTCCACACAAACAATGATACAATGATTCTTTCATATACTAATACAACTTGCTAAATAGTTAAGCAACTTGTAGGTGGTTGAACCTCCTACCATTCACCAACCAACAGCCAGGCACAACGGAGCCGAACACAGGTTGAGTTATTGCCAGAGCTAAGCAATGAGGAGATGTTGCTTGGTGCACAGGAGCTGGTACGAAAGATGGCAAAGTGCGGCACACCCAGCAGCAAAAAACGCCCTACTGTTGATGGTTCAGAAATGTGGCTAACCAGTTGATATGTTAAATTTCCCCATTATTTACAGCAGGATTCATTCCATCAACAGTAGGAATCAAAGGTCATGATGAGGTTTAAGGGTGTCCAATCACCGAAACGAAACGCATAGGACATTCAGGTTCCACTACCATTCTCAGGAAAGTGACTCGTAGGGGGTAATTTTTTTCCTTGTCACTTTCGCATAGTTGTTGAATGTTTCTACTTGCCCGGAAAACAGCCCCTGCTTTCAATTTGCAATCAACTTGAAATCCCCTAAAACCAGTCACAGGCAAGCCTTCAAAAAATGGTACTTTCAACTTTCCTACGTTTTCGAGGTGGTCAGTTGTCATCACTTTGTTGGAAAACAAGCAAGTGAGTTGATGATTCAGAAATCCCATTCCCAACCACCGTGTTTGGATGGTGCGAAGACCCCCTCGTAAATAAACGGGTATAACCGGAGAACCTACCAACTTCCCTCAACTGGTGAGTTGACCGCAGAATTTCTGGTTGCCATCAACGTTATACCAGAGGGTTGAAGGCTTCATGGTGATTTTTACCCATCAGAAAATGATCCAAAAACCGATGGATCCTGAAAATGGAATTGGTTTGTAAGGCTTAATTTGTTTAAAGGCCATTCCTATAGGATCCATGGGACGAGTCCGGTATATTTACCGACTAATTTACCATAAAATCAACTATTCATGTAGCTAGTAAATATACCATCGTCCCATGGATCATGGGATTTTTTCCACTGATGTTTCAGTGACGTCAGTGTCATGTTCAATCCAAGTTGCTTAGACTTCAGAAATCCCAATCCTGTAAATCCACAAGCTCTAATTGTAATTGGTTGATTGTCATTTGAAGTTATGGACAACTCCTTTGGAAAGGACCAAGTAGAATGAATAAAGTTGAATCAAGTACTGTAGATTGTATAATGTTTATATACATACTACGCTGCTACCATGGTGGGAAAGTGGATACTTTAATGAAAACAGTCAGACTGCATCTAGAGAAAATTGTTTTATATTACTCTGTATTGTCTATACATATATATATATATCATGTACATATGTATAGTTGTATTTATACAAATATGTACTGTCTTTATATTTACATTTACATCAAATACTACAGGTCTCTGTAAATCACTCTTATTTTCTCCCAAAAAAGCACGCCCCCGTCAAATGTTTCTTCCCCATTAAGTTTCTAACATGGTCGAAACCTCCGGGTGGTGGAGAAACTACTTGGAGAATCATCCCAGTTAGCAAGTAGTTAGGATCACCCCACCCTTTATAAGCCATAAATTTCGGCCATTTAAAGAAGGGGTCCCGGGGTCCCAAACAACCCCCCATTTAAGGCATCTACGTTTTACCATGGTTTAGCAACTACGTATCCGTCCGTCATTGGAGCCCATCCTCCAAGATCCTCGGGGTGCCATTCCAGGTACTATGGCCTTCAGGGTTCACCAACCAGTTTAGCTACACCCGAGGCGAGGCTGAATGGGCGGAATTCAGAGCGCTAAGTGGATCGCAACTTCCCGGGGGGAAAGGAGATTGGGAGCCATATAGAAACGGCACATTTTTAAGAAGATGATGTTCCCATCCATCAAAAATTGAATGGGACCGAATCCCAACGGACCCCTAAGTAAGTTGCAATAGAGCTATTAGATACTCGGGTTTTTTCGGGGTCCGTTCAGTGGGTCCTGTTGGAGATTTCTTGGATCCCAACTTCCCGTGGCAGGTGGGATATGAATTTAATTTTGTGGATTCGTGGAACAGACAACTGAAAAAAAATCATTTGAGGCCATTTTCGAAGGTCCCAAATTCAGCAGGGTTTCCTAACAGCAAAAGCCCCCTGATAATAGGCCATCCCAAAATGTCATCTTCCAAAGCATCAATTTTCAGGTGACATGTTATCATATTAGTTTTCGGGGAGGGGGTGTACACTTCCATGTTTCGATTTTGGATGTTGAAGCTGCCATTTGACCATTGGTGATTTGTGCGCATCTAATGTGTATGGACGACAGTTAAGCAGGTAATCCTGCCTCCAAAATGACCAACGCAATAGATGGACAACATGAACCTCCCGACGGGCATGTCAAGCACGAGATTGTTGTTTTGGACTACTGTATACGTGACTTAATATCCAGTGCTTCATGAATCTTCATGATATATTCAAAATGATGGATACCTAGAGCCCGAATGATCTCTATTTTTGAAGGTCAACGTCAACCCCTCAAAACAAGGCCGAAATTCCAAGCTTAAAACACGGGGCCCCATTTGGGTTCTAGGTATTTGTAATATGGAGGCATGGGTTGATATATGAACTACCTCCCCCCTGAAGTTTTTTCCAGCGAGGAGTTTACCCCTGAAAAATGTTAGGGAAACCCCAACTTCGGAAAGGATCGGATCTTCCCAGGCACCCCCTTTTTCTGGGGCGAGCTTTCTTCCCTCAACTTCGGGGGGGTGTACTATGTACTAGTATGAACTGCTCCTTTCGACAAATATATCCCGATCATTTGGTGCTGTCACGGGAAGGATAGTTCAGGTTAGTAGCTACCCTTGGACCCCAAAACCATCAAAAATGAAGGTTTTAAAGGCCCAAATATATGGGGCCCCATAACCCCTAAAAATGAAGGTTGTGGGTATGTTGTGGGTTCCCATGGTAGCTAGTGTGAATATCCGGGAGTGTTTCGGAAGATTGAGGATTCATCACGACTAAAACAGCGCTTCAAAGAGATGGCGTTTTCGTCGTCTTTCTTCGTGACCCAGGGTAGTTGCCGAGGTAAGTATAGTACCTACAAGAAGACAACGATGTACCAACGACCATCCAACGACCATCCAACCAACAATCGTGTATCCATGACCGATCATCCTTGTAAAGCATCCTCTAAATTTGGAGCTCCTTTCACTGCTCCAGCACTTCTATTCTTGAAAGCTGTCATTTCCCGAAGCTCTTGTTGTCCAGTTCTTGCAGGTTTGGACGCATCTCTTCCATACAATTCATCCAGACTCTCTACTGAAGTGGCGAATACCGACGTGTGGCCAACGCTTATGGGAGGTTTGTGTGTTATAAGGAGGTAGTGCTTCTGTTCTTGCATTTCAGAGGTGCCAAAACAATTTGCTAAAATCTTTGAAAGAATCGTTGAAGTTTGAACGAAAGTTCAATCATTGTTTAAAGACGATATCTTCAAACCTCTTCTGCCATCTTTTTTCGAAATCTTGACCTGGATCTGGACAAATCTGGACATGTTTATTTGCTGCAAAGAAAGGCTTTTAAGAGAAATGTTGTAGACTTGGGCTGCTGGCATTCTTGTCAATTTCCACCTTTTCATCTTTTTTTTCGATACAGACTGTAGATTCTTGTTCAATGGTCGACAACAGAAAATCCAAAAATGGCCCAAAAATGGGCCATCAGTTGGCAACTGATGGCCCAAACATGGGCTCATTGGCAACCAAAATTCCATTGGCGCTTTTTGGAAGGGTCTTTTGTGTTGTTTCCCCTATGGATCCAAGTAGCTGCTCTGAATGCACTTAGGGTACAATTTGGGGGCTAAAGTTAAAGTATCTTCCTAGGAGGTACTTGGATCCATAGGGTTTCTATAATGTTGCTTCCAGCCCAGCACTGGTCACAATCCTTCAATCACAAGGAGAATGGCGGAAAGTCCTCCCAAATCAATGTAATGATACCATATGATAGTCATCTACCTGGTGGTTTCAAATATTTATTATTTTCATCCCGAACCCTGTGGAAATGATCCAATTTGACTCATATTTTTCAGATGGGTTGGCGAAAAACCACCAAATGGTCATGATTTAGTCTGAGACACTGATAGTCATGACTGTCATTTTGATACTGTTCTTGCCTTTTTTCCCTCTCAGTCTGAGCAATGAAAAGTTGGGCCCCTCCTGGTTGTTCCTTGCGGTTGGGATGGGATGAAATTCTATCCAGTTTTATGGGGATTAGAATAAACTATCATAAGGATACCTTAAAAAAACACCAGGATTCAATGGAAAGTAAGGTTTGGGTCTTTTTCGTGGCTCACCTGTGAAACCTTTCGAAATATTTTTTCCATCGCAAGAATGGCATGGCATTTTTCCCGGACGGTCGAAGCTTCGTGAGGATGGAAGTTTTCGCATCAGATTTATTGACTTTGAGGCTATTGCGGCAGGGAAATGCAATTGTGAACAAATGATGTCCAAACCTTTACTGTGGTGGATATATATAATATATATATATATAAAGCATGACCCATGACGTGGGCAAGATGTGCTGAGTATCCTTTTGCATCTTTTGCAACACGGCCCATTGGTGTAGGAATCACATGGAATGATCAGCTATGACCAGTGGGTATCTGAAGTTGGTGAAACATGTTGAAACAGTGGGCCGTTACTCCGGTTGGAGGTCGAGCCCTTCAATGAAAAATTTGTTGGTGAAAGCAGGGTCCAGTTCGATGACAGTTACACCGTATTGAAAGTAGATGGCGCAACTCCCCAAAGGTGGCATAGTAAGGGCCATGATAAAGCAATACATGGGAGTTGCGCCATCTACTTTCCAGGTGGTATATTAGATACGAATACTAAGGAAAAAGAAATTGATTAATTCTTCGTCTTGTAAAGATGTCTTGTATTGCGGATACTTCGAAAAACAAACGCGACATGTCTTACAGGATCCATATATGGTATATTTACCTACATGAATGGTTGGTTTTTATGGTTTGCATGTAAGTAAATATACCAGTCCGGCATAGTGATACCGTCCTTACGTCCATGAGTTGGGGATGGATTTTGATTGGATTTGCCCACGCGATTTCTACGACAGAACTTCGCATCGAAGATGGAGGTAAGTCCCAAGATGTCGGGGTTTCCCCAGTGGAGCAGCAAAAAGCCCCCTGAAACCAACAGAAAGTTTGCCCCTGAAAAGGAAAGGTCGAAACCATTCGAATTCTTAAAAGGAACTTCATCGTCTCCAACTTCCAATTTTATCCAATTTTCAGGTGCGAACATGTTGGTTTCAGGGTACACTCCGGTAAACTAACATAGCAATGGAAAATGGACCCGGATTGAAGATGTATTTCCTATTGAAAATGGGGATATTCCATTGCTATGTTAGTTTACCAGAGAGTATTTGTCGTATGTGTTTTAAACAACGGTTCTTTCACAACCTGCCACTCCCAATATTCTTTGGAAAAAACGGCAGTGTTTTCTCAACCGTGTTGTTGCCTTGTTGAAAAGGTCTAACATATCGTGTTCCAACAAAGAAATCAATCTCTCGAATCTCCGATATCATTGCCAACCACGTCCTGAGGTTCCATCGGATCAGGGCTTTGTGGCGTTTAGTTGATGCTGGGAGTCCCAGATTTTTAAATCGAAACAGATGGAAATCCTGAGATGTTTTTGGGCCAGGTGATTCCCAACGAAGCGACATTTTGAAGAACCGGCTGGAACTGTTTCAATATCTATAGCTGCATGGAAACCTAAACATCCACGAATTTTCCAAATGGTTGTTTCAATTGGATGATGAACCAAATCATTACATGGAAAATGGGTGGAAATCACCCATTATCCACTAAAGATTGCTTCTTTCGGGTTTCCAGGTAAATATTGGATGGAAGATTGTACCAATAGCTTCCAACCATTCTAGCCAATGGCCTGTTTGTAGATTTGTGGGCCTTCAATCAGAGGCATATTTGCCATATTTTTATGAGTGATACTTGTACTTGAGTAGTATTCCCCCAGTGGCCAAGGGGGAGAGAATGGTTACCAAAGATGCTCCTTTGCTGAAGGTTTAGGATTTATAACTTATATTCCAAGATTTTGTTTTTTTTTCTAGCTTTGCGCAGCCGACTTCTTTTGCATGAAACTGCTGCAGGGGTAACCTTTGCTTCTGGTTTGTGGGTTGCTGCCTCTTCCAAATATGTCCCAAATTGAGTCTTGTATTACCCATAGGATCCATGTATGGTGTATTTACCTACATTTGCCATAGAAATCAACCAAATGTAGGTAAATATACCATACATGGATCCTATGGGTTATTTCAATAGTGACAGTGCTGTGATTAAACACTCAAGAACTTGATGCAAAGCAGAAGCGGGAAAACGTGTATCAAACCTCGATGATTTGCTGAGATCTAGTAGGATCATTTTGGTTTTTAATGCTGGCATGACGGATGGTTTCGGAATGTTTCGGATGTACATAGATATTTTGGACATTTGCATGCTATACACTAATGATTTTCTTTTTCCAGCATAGAGACGAGTCGTGTCCTCACCTCAATGTCTGAGATATGTTCACCGGCAGCATCAGATCCGAAGTGTTTGGTCTGTATAAATTCGAGGAGTGTCATACCTCAGGAGGTCCATGTACCTATGAAATCCCTTTTCAAATCTGCCCCATCTCCAAAGTTCCGAACATAACCATGGAACATCCCCTTGTTCTTAATAGGAGATAGTCATCTTCATCATCTTCATTGCATTGGTTGTCTTTCCATTGTCATTGATTCGTTTTCCAGGGTGTATCTCTCCTGCTAAATTCTATTGATTGATAGCGACACTTCGGGTAACGCCGCACCCTCAACATGCTTTAGGGGGAATGTGATTTGAACACAATGGAAGGTGCGTTGTTGTTTTTGTATGATCAATAGGTCCGAGAATCTAATGTTAAGGCAAAGGTTTCGGCTTTGAATCTACTGGAAAATTCTACTGTGTGACATCTTCCTAGCCCCAAAACGACATTTGAAACAAGATGAACAAAAAAACGATATCAAAACCTTACAAAAGCTTAGGGGACTCAAACCCAAACAATTTGGCCGATGATTCTGAAGCCAAAACAAACGAAAAACCACAAATTTCGAGAAAACGACACGACGACAACCGACGACGTCACGACTCCCACCGCCGTTGGGTCGATGGACTGGTCCGATGGGGTGGGTCCTTTAGGCCGATGGCAGTGGCGAAGCGAGCGAGAAAGAGTTTGGGGGACCCGGAAGGATGTGAAACTGCAGAAGGGCAATCCCGCCGCTTTTTTGGACCCCAAATTTTCCAATTTTCCGGGATGGGAACAGGAACAGTTAACGCGTTGATCGTACAAGGTTGATGTTAGGGATGTTGTGGTTGATGTTAGGGTTGATTTTTTTACATAGGGATTGCTACCCTTCCAGTTTGAAAGTTGAAAATTGCGGTGATTTGAAGATGTTTGAAGACAAATATCTTTAGGAAAAAAGAGAGAACAACAACTGGTTTGAAGATGTTTGAATATTTGTAGTTGAGCTTGATTTTGGAGTTGGATGATGTTTGAAATATGAGTTTCTTTGGATATGGGGATGATATGGGGGGTAAGGGACTGCTGATGGGCCCTCACCTTAAAGATTTAAAAGGGGCCAGGAAACATCACACACACACAAGTGGTTGTACGCAAAGTTTTTCACTGGATTTTGGAGCCATGATTCATGTGAACCTCCCAGGAATTTTGCAACCACAGAACCACGTCGGCTCTGGCTGAGCTTTTAAGACGTCAGCATCAAACATCTTTGGTGAGGCTGTTACACAAAAAAAACTGAACAGATTTGATGGAATCATCAAAGCCAATCGAATGGGTGAAACATTCGATTGGTTGACTCTTTGGATGTGTTGAATTGTTTCAAGACTACTTTGGGGCATACTCTTAAGATATGATACTATACCATGTGGGATGTATGTCTGGATGATCTTTGGGCAAGAGATGTTTCGAAAAAGGCGTTCGAACATGCATTTGTCATCACCCGGTTCGTCGTTTCAGCAGTGATAGTCTTGGAAAACGCAAGTATATCATCTCTGGCCTCTACGCCTTTGCAACTATCAATAGCTGTTTCCAGGTTCCCTTAATAGGTAGGATCGGTAGCATATAATCACCCAATTATGGCAATAAAAACCACTTATATACCACTTATAGTCCTTGCCAATTGGGGGGTGAAAAATGCTACCGATCCCACCTTTTAAGGGAACCAGGTTTCACTCCATTGAAACTAGGAACTTTTTCTTTATCCTGAAGGATTTGCTTGATGATCTTTGATGATTCGCCCACGGAATTGGCAAAAGCAAATTGCCGTGGGCTCTTACACAAATCTGTTTGTTTGTGCGGTACAGGGGAGCAGTCGACTTGGGCTGCTTCTAAACGAAACAAAACGCATGTCACGAGTCCTCATCCAAATTGAGCCAACAATGGTGAGCTAAATCCCGAATTGAAACCTTCATTAAGCATTGCTGTTCAACCCTATTTGTTCAGGCATATTGTCCATACCCCAACCTGGAATCCGCCATTGCAAACATTCAACCAATCCTTGCCTCACCAAACATTTTTGTTGGTACCTAAAATGGAGGAGTCCTGACCAATAAAAATGCAGCATGGATATGGCTTATGTAAGGGAAAACCCACCCCCCAAAATAGCTGGCTTTAAGGTTCATTGAAACCCATCCATTTTAGGTACCTGAAATTCTTGGTAGTTACCTGACGTCAGCTAAGGTTTGTTGAAGCACTCTACGGACTACAACTGGATCAGTGGCCCAGGCAAGGGGCATTTTTGAGTTTCAGACACTGGGTTCACTCCATCATGGCATTGTTTAGATTGGATGAAAACAGGAGTGCTACTGTTGATGGTTCAAAAATCCGGCTAACTCACCAGTTGAGGGAAAGGTAGTTTATCCCATTATTTACAGGGTTTGATACATCCCAGGTGGTGCAGGTCTTCCACCAACAGTATGACAGTTACTCCGAGCTCCCCTGAACTTTAACGGCTGGAACCGGAAAATCACCTGTTAGAAAAGAGAAAACATCTGAAGCAAATCACCATTTTTGGGTTTCGGGGGTGTATTGTTCAAAGCTCCGACTTCGGGGTTCATGTTCCACGTCCAGGACAGGGATTCGGATCAGGCCGGGATTCAAGGCATCCTTTCTTTTGTGACGAACTCGGATGATCCTTGAGGATCCTTCAGGTATGTACCATCTACAAAACAAGAAGCACGATGCACTATCAACATCTATCAACCAGAATGGTCAATCACGTTCCTGTATGTGCCTTTCCCAGACTTTTCTGAAGGGGTCTTCAGCTATAGATTTAGATTAATTCAGATCATTGATAAACCACTTTTCAATGTACCATCTTTTAGGTTTCTCATGTCATTGAATTCCCAATGCAAAAAAGCATCTTTTGATTCAGTAGATCATGCGAATCTAAGGGTATCCCACCAGTACCACCCGCTGCAGGAACTAAGACCTTATTAAGGGCCTGCATGATTCCTTATAGTACCCTCCCTGAAACAAACATTTCGCACCCAAGCTGGTTGGAAGATGATCCTTTCCTTTTGGCCCGGCCTATTTTTAGGTGCTTTTGCTGTTAGTTTTAGGGAGTGTAATCCTTCAAACAGTTTTAGGTGCTATGTTAGTAACATAGCCTCCTTTGGGATGTGTAAAACTCTCTAAGCAATGGGCTAAACTACCAACCTCAACTGGTTATGATCGCCGGATTTCCGAACCATCAACAGTCGCCAGCTTTTGGGTAGGCTTGAGGACCATCGCTTGGAACGAGCTATGGCATTGCTGAACGTTGGGGTTCTCAATAAAAGCAGGTATATATACAAGGTGGGCCCCTAGCAGTTGTAAATGGAGTTATGGGGCCCCTATAAATGGCCTTATAAATGGCTAACTGTTCTTATAACCCTAGTTATAGGAGTTATTTCAACCCTGTTATATCTGGTAGGGGGCCCACCTTGTAGGACCAAGGGTCATTACATGGCACCCCATTTTTTTTGAGGGGGGACGAAACTTAATGCTAAGATTTGTATGATGATTTTGAGGGATTTTTTTTCCTGCATTGTTACACCCTGGAAGAGTAACGGCTGGAACCTACAGCCATCACCCATGCAAAGAAAGGAAAATGATCTGAACCAAACCTCCATGATTCTGTTCCAGCCGTTCATCTTCAGGGGTGTATGAAGTTTGGCTTGTACCGGAGTCGAAGCGCTTTGTTTTTGCCTGAAAAGAAATTCAAACAGCGATTTTCACCCGCGGGAAAGCTTCCACAAGTTCGGATGGGCAAATTCGGAGTTCTGAACTCGGTGAGTTGAGGTAAGGTTCAATTTTCATCAATTTTCTAGGTGATGGTTTCAGATATTTTGTTATTTTCATCCCGAACCCTGGGGAAACATGAAGTTGGAATTACAGGTACAGTTAATTATATATATATATATATTGTTATTCTTTAGATATTACTTTCCCGAAAACGAAGATGAACAATGGAAAAATGCAATTTTAAATCCCATAGCATCCATGGGACTGGTACATTTACCTAATTACATGCAAACCATATAAACCAACTAAATGTAGAGAAATATACCGTTCGTCACATGGATGCTATGCTTGGATGTCCCAGGAAGTTTGCAAAAGGTTAGGATCAGTGGGTTATAACCCTGATATATCCCTTTTATAAGTAGGTGAACTAACCCATTTTACACACCATTGATCCTAACTTCCTGGGACCTCCAAGTCAAGTGGGATAGGAAATGCATTTGTCAAATAGTTGTTTTCATTGAAGTTGTTCACCCCATTGGTGCTCCGATAGTCCATGAAGGCTCATGCCGACAAGTGGCATCGGGCTGGTGGCAACTGGTTCAAGGTGCTATCGATTTGCGATGAGGTGCGTTTGGGAAGGGGGTTAAGATCAGTATACATCTGGATTTATGTGGGATCTTTGTGGATTTATGATTGTCATGAGCTAAAATCATGCAGCATCCATTGCTGTGAATATGTTTTGAGTACTAAACTAAGAAATTTCCGAGTCAACTTCATTTCACACTGTGAAATCAAGGATTGGAAACGTCAAGGATTCAAGCCTTGGTCGGTGCTTCTGCATTTCACATCGATTAAGTGTGTTTTTCAGAGATCAAGTCAAAACGAGATTGTGAGTCTTCACCAAATGGCAAGGTCAAACAATCAAACATCATGGTCCAACGCCTGTTACCATAACCAAATCTGAGAACTTTTCTTGAGAAGCAGATTGAAATCATAATAAAATGCAAACAATTGGCACTTGGAAAGGACACATGTTGTTAAGACACATTTTGTATATACTTGTATATTGCGCGACAAATTCTAACACACCAATTCCCATCCAATTGGGTGTTTCCAAAAATAGGGGTACCCCAAAATGGATGGTTTATAATGGAAATGGATGATTTGGGGGGTACCCCTATTTTCGGAAACATCCAATTCCATTCACTTTTTTTTTTAACTGTTGCGACTTCCTTGTTACCGTTTTTCAACGCCGGACCGTTTTGGCTCCAAAAACCGAGCTTTGGATCTCTTTATTCTCAAGGGATCCCTTCGCGGGGGGGAAGTGCGTGTGGCACGATCCAGATCCTCTACTTGAATGAGGCACCAGGGACTCCTGAGGTCCCTTTACGGGACCGAAACCAAGGAAATTTCGGTTGCATGGCTGTTTCAAAGGGAACTTTTTCTGAAGCCATAACTCAGGGATCATGAAAAATGGGACCCATTTTGGTATGACCAAACTTGATGCAAATTGTATGATCATCTTACAGGAATTTCCTTGAAAGAAATGCATTGTTTGGGTTGGTAATATTTCACGACCCCTGTAACTGTCGCAAATGGGGCTTTGGCTTTGGTTATGCTTCTTAGAATGTGGCGATGTCATGATCGGAATTTTATAGATCAGTTGAGGCAAAGAGCCATGAAGTGTCAAAGAGGCTGAAGTTGTCGGATTGTTTAATATGGAGGTCATGGCATTGACATGTTTTTTCGTATTGGAATGCCTAACACATCCATATTCGTGAAGTTGCAAAGACTCTTCCCAGTTTGTTTTTGGATCAAACATGTGATTCCTTTATCGACAAATACGTTCATACATGCATCATTTTACTCATTTAACTCACAGACAACGACGATAAGGTTGCAAATACTTCAACGGTTTATGATATTGCTTGTGAATTCTTCGCAGGTCAAGACAAGAAATGCTCGCATGTCAGTTCCAAAAAAACACCAGAAAGCCCAAGGACGCACTACGCAATAGTGTTCATACAGGCTTGGGGTAGGGAAACACAACCATATCTTATATACATGAACGGAAGGATTCCTGGGATCTTTGATCAACTCCATGCTGAAACACCGCAAATCATGGGGAAAACGAAAATTGCCACTTCGGGTTAGCTTGCTCCAGGTTCGATCCTGAAAGAAACAAGCTTGACCCAGAGCTGTCTGAAAGCGACAAGATTGAAGGCAGGAAGAGCAGTTGTGTCGATGTTCAACAGGAGCCACCAAGGGGACATGCTTTCGTGAAAAAAGGACAAGACACGTTCAGTTTCTCTAGCACCCATTGCAATGCGAAACATCAGATTAGTGTCCACATCAACATGAATGGTGACAGTGAGCATAAGTGAACGTTCGGAAGAAAATTGACCTGTCAGATATGACATGCAGAAAGGGGCTGGTCAATCGGAAAATGGTGGTACCCTGTTGGGATGGTACCCCAGCTGTTTAACTCCCCTGTCGGAGCCCTTTAAAAGGGGATTGGGACCCAATAAAAACTCCACATACAAGGTGTATATGGGGTTGACTATTAAGGGGCCCCTATGACAATGACAAATTAGTACTATATCATGTATGTTTCCAAATGTTAACATACTGTTGATGGTTCAGAAATCCGACTAACCAGTTGAGGTCGGTAGTTTATCCAATTATTTACAGGGATTAACACATCTCAGGTGCTTTTTGTTTAACCAGATTTCTGAACCATCAACAGTATCATAGTGATAATTTCACCACAAGTTTGGTACTGTATCTAAGATGCATGAAACCCTGCAAATGATAGAAGATACTGATACTGTTGATGGAAGAAATCCGGGACCACCTGGAAGGTATACAACACTGAAAATACAGTGAGATTTACCATTTCAACTGGTTAGCCGCTAAGCTGGATTTCTTCCATCAACAGTTTTGTTGCCCAAGCTTTGGACACCGCGAGGTCCAGGTTCACTGGAAGCTGATATTGAGGCCTTCCAATGTCGAAGAGCAAAGTTGTGGGAGGGGGGGCAATGAGAAGATGGTATTTCGATGTGGCTTGTTTGCTTGCTTGTTTGCTTGCTTGTTTGCTTGCTTGTTTGGTTGTTTGCTTGTTGTTTGCTTGTTTGTTTGCTTGTTTGTTTGGTTGTTTGGTTGTTTGTTTGGTTGTTTGTTTGTTTTGTTTGTTGCCAGGTCTTCTTTGAAGACTGAGAACGGTCTACAGTCTACTGTAAGTTGAAAATGATATTGGAATCCGGATACTTGTGGTTCTTGAGTGGTCGTTGAATGTTGCCCACCTATTATCGAAGATGAGACAAAACCAGTGTACCATCTTTCATGGCTGGTCAACCTACCCCCCTAGGGTTTAATAAGGCCTTATTAAGGGAAACCAGTGGTTAATAAGCCCTTGATCGGGCCTTATTTTTGAGGGGGGGTACGTTGGGTGGGGGGGTAGGTTGCATTGCCATGAATCAATCCTTTTTTGGGTGGATTGAAATGACCTTTAAAATTGAACATGAGTCGAAGCGAGCTCTGAAAGAGAACATCACTTGAGACTTGAAGGATGAATCATGGCTATTTGGATCCATTCTGAAAGGTTGGCCTCAGGACATTTCCAGAAAATACACATGAGATGCAAATATTTAGATGGGTGTTTCCAAAAATAGGGGTACCCAACAACCATGGGTTAAATGATCATTTTGAGTGTTTTGGGGGTGCCACCATTTAAGGAAACACCCAGATGGCACCAAGCTGTATTGGTTTCTTCCTTTTTTTTGTCTTGTTTTTTTGACTTTTTTTAATTACTACTACCATCCCTGAAACAAACAGTTTGCCCCGGACCCCCCAAAAGGAAACTAGTTCTGCCAAGCAGTTTCTGGTGCTTCCCTGTTAGTCTTAGGGCCGGGTCAACCTGTTCGTTGTATCGTTGTGCTATATGGATGTTTCCAAAAATAGTGGTACCCCCAAATCATCCAATTTAATAAGGTTTTCCATTATAAACCATCCATTTTGGGGTACCACCATTTTAGGAAACCCCCATATCTTTCCTCGCAGATTGCCATCGATGGTGTAAAGCCACGTGCGCTTTCGAAAGCAAATCGAAGACTCGACTCTTGGGCGGCGTGCGTTTCGTTTCGTCGGTTTCACGGGTTACCTGTGGCTTTAAAGGATAAGGCCCCCCTTAGTAGTGGAATGCCAACACGGATTATCCTCCCTGAAACTAACAGCAAGTTCGCACCTGGGAGATGATTTTCCTTTTTTGGGATCACCTATTTTCAGGTGCTATATTAGTATTAGGAAGGGTAGTGTACAAGTGGTACATCAATGGGTTTAATGCCCTACTCTATGTAGGTAAGCTGTAAATGGCTCGGGATGTTCTCAAAGGCAATGCAACGACAAGGTGGCAACTTGGCAACTGATTCATCTATCCACTCCATATTTGTTGTTTTCCCAGAATCCCAAGTAGAACTCCCCATAGATACTCTCCTTCTTTGGTGAAATTTGTGGACAGACCCCTGAGAACTCGATGATGGAAACATCCAAGGGTAGATACTTGTTTGTGTTCTAGTGATTTTTTGTTTTAAATTTTACCACACTCTATCATTGACTGCATGTTTCCAACGGGTTGGAACCCGGCGACTTTCCAACCCCTTTGGGAGTTGTCAATCGTTGAGGAGAAAGGATGCCTTTATCTTAGCGCTTTCTTGGTATTTTGTTTGCAAGCCTTCGTGCGAGTACCCAGGGGAGATGGTTGCGGAGGTGGCATCGATTTCCTTGGCACAGCTAGCCATGCCAAATGGCACAACATGGAGGTTTAGAACCAAACCAATGGGGGCTTCAACGTGCTGCACTGGCAGGAATTTGTGTGCTAATTAAAAAACTACCTGGAACCCAAATGGGACCCCTTGTTTTGATTGGAATTTCGGCCTTGTTTTGGAGGGTTGACCTTCACAAATAAAGGTCAGTTGGGTTCTAGGTAAATATATCTAATATCTATATTATATTTGAGTATGTTTTTTGTTCAGTTTTTTTGCTCCTGAAGATGGTTTTGGATTAGTTTTGGGAGTCGGGGTTTGTTTCTGAAATGGCATGGTGAAACCAACGTTTTCTTTGCCCACTAGAAGAACCACCTCTTGAATGTTTAAAGAAAGTGCAACATGTTCAGAAGAAAGCTCGATTTGTTAATGATACGGTTGATGGAAGAAATCCGGCCAACCAGTTGAGATATATATAAAACTTTGTAAATACTGGGATATCTGCCATATCAACTGGTGCTTGCCGGATTTCTGAACCATCAACAGTACACTCACGAGGTAATAACTTACACCAATTAAAGGTTGACAATCCAACACTTGAAACTCAACATGACAACTTTTGGCTAAAAAAAAGCCTGGCGAAACATGAAACTGGAAGCTTCACAGGCGGAGTAGCACTTGCAAAAAATGGATCTCAATAGGTAGCGCAGACATTTTTGATTGTCAACCCCATCCAATGATTGAGTACCCATAGCATCCATGTATGGTATATTTGCCTACATTTACCATATTTTACAATCAGAAACCAGCCAAATGTAGGTAAATATTCCATACATGGATCCTATGGGGTATTGCAAGACAAGATGATAGACGCCTTGACGTTTTGCCGTACCTTAAAAAGATTGGCTCAACACAGTTTTAACTAAACTATATATACTGCGAGGCCTCCATACCTGAAACGCCCATATCATGCCCCTTGGACCCCAAGTGCCCATGGAAAATGAAGGTTTTATAACCCCAAATCTGCTAAAAATGAAGGTTTCATGTGGGTGCCTATGGTTCTTACCCATGCGAGAAGTGACCGACCTCCAGCCAAACTGTGCCCCCCTCTATCCGACAACCTCCAGGCGACAGTTCTGTTGCTAACACTATTGCTCACCGCGATGCTTGGCAAATCCCATGGAAACTGTTGGAGGGTTGAGGTTAAAGGCCAAAGATTGTGACATACTGATGATGCTTCCGAAATCCGGCGGTTGCACCAGTTGAGGGAAAGGTAGTTTATCTCATGTTTCACAGGGTTTTACACATATCAACTGGTGCAGGATTTCTTCCATCAACAGTATCCTGTGGATTTTCAGATTGTTGGAGCAGAGCAGATTTTTGAAATTAGTAGCTATAAGAAGTAGCGACTTTTTCCAAGCCACAAGCTTTCGGATGGAGAGAGATTGATGTTACTGCATGTTTGGATATTTGTTGAAAGACTACAAGATGGGCCCCTGCAAGTTATAAATGGAGTTATAACCCCTACAAATGGCCTTATAATTAGGTAGCTGGGGTTATAACCCTAGTTATACGAGTTATAACCCAAGTTATATCTGGTAGGGGGCCCACCTTGTACAATTGCAGAATCTTTCTCAACCAGCATTTTTCACATTCGTCATTTGGACTCTGGAAATTTCCGCCGAGGATTTGGAAGGGAAATATCGACGTTGGTGCGCATTTCAGCATGGCAGCTTGACGAGGTTAAAGCAATTTATAGCGACCAAACCGCCGAGGTCACCCCAAAGTGGTGGTTTAGTATAAGGGAATCCTACCCAAAATAGCCCCAATCTTCAGGTAAAGGATTTATGACAATAAATTGCCCAGTTCAAAGCAGCTTTTGCAAAAGTTAGAAAGGTTGAAGGTGGTCCATGGTAGTCCTAGATATATTGTGTGTCTATAGAATAAGAAATAACATGATCCTAAACTATATGTACAAGACAGCAATGTATTTCTCAATAAATGTGGAAACGCGGTGCTCTCGTCCAACCAGATATTCAAGACAACGTTCAACTAATAGCTACAAGTAATAAGGATAGCCTAGCCATTATGGAAAATGGTTCTCAATGAGCATGGCAATTACTCGTAGCTGTTTTATCCCTTCTACTTTGTTGCAAAGAACAACATGACTGGGCTTGTTGAGAAAATCAATGAGAACACGGATGGTAAGGAATTGCATTGTCCTTATATTATGGAGCAGTCTAAATCTCTTACAATCTGTTTTCACAAATGATGAACGCGTATGTGTATTGAAAAGCCAAGAGTTTCTGAGTATGGCCAGGCATGCTTTTATCTCTTGAAACCCACATGTTGGATCATCTTGGTAGATAAGGTCTAGCACTGTTGTAGCTCTTATCTCGTACAATTCCCATTTTTTTTTGATATTGTCCAGGTCGATGATTCTCTGGTGACATTATTCATGTTTCTTTAGCAATCAGTGAACATGTAAAGGTAACAACCGTGGTTTGTCATGGTTTATCTCTATGGTGGTGGTTTCAAAGATTTTTTATGTTCACTCCAATTTGGGGAAGATGAACCCATTTTGACTAATATTTTTCAAAGGGGTTGACACCACCAACCAGATCTGATTTGTTTTGTTTTCAGCGTATATAAACGCCAGAAATGGTGTTGTACAATTTTTCACCTCTCACAAAGGGCGATTCGCCCTGCCTTCGACTTTTTTCCGGTTTTTTCCATGGCTTGTTTCGTCGCGCGTCGGCTCCATCCTGGAATTTCGCCTCTTCGTATGCCGTGGCGATGCAGCATACCGAGATCACATCTTTGTGTGTGGTGACGATCACTCCGTGCTTCTTTGGTATCACTAAAAAGTCGCTTGGCAGGTTGGAAAAACGTAGGAAGGAAACCGTGTTTTGTGGACCGACAAAAAGAAGAACCCTATCAACATCATAGTGCTTTTCAATTCAAACAACAATTCGGGGGCTGGACCTTTTTTTTAAAGCAACCCAATTTGTAGGAAACTGCAACGAATATTCGGTGAGGGGTAAGTTTTAGAGAATATGTGTATGCTTGTTGTCCTGTTTTTTACGGTATCACTCCAAAAACGAGCTAGGTCCATATAGCTTATAGGTCATGTTTGGGATTTGCACAAAGCTCTCCAGACATCTTCTTTTGGCAAATAAGACAACCATTCACCTGCGATTCATGTAGATGTACAGGACCGATGAAGATCCGTGGATTGTAAATATATAGTGTTTATAGAGGATCATTTGATGTGCCGGGGCCGTGACGAGGAACATTATCATATGTATTGGGCATAGATTGGCATAGATATTTCAACCCATATGTATATGTGAACTTTGCTGATGCTATAGACATATGATAGATATGTATTGTATTTACACATATTTTCTACGTATTGAACTTATATACGTACATATATCTCATTTATATACCTCAGTCTCACATTTGATGTATTAAGATGATATATGTTTGAATATGAAGTTCGGGCTAATGTACAGTAATTGCAGAAGTTGTATTAACCACCCATGTATATATGAGTTTGGGACAACTTGTGACTCCAAGTTCCAACATCTCACAAGGGATCAAAAAATAATAATTTAATGCATGCCTCAACTTAAAAGAAGTGATATCTAAAGCATTCAGCGATGGATTTGGGACTCAAAACTGTTTCACACATATACATCATATACCTTGAGTTGTCGCCTTTCAAATGCTTACTTGGATCTTAAATGTACACCCCCGAAAACTAAGATGACAATGGAAAAATGACCAATTGGAAGATGTATCTCCTTAAACATCAGTGATTTTCCAATGTCATTTAGTAGTTTTCAGGTTTTTTTAAATGTAATTCCAAGGCAACAAAATGGGAACCAAAGCAAAAATCCACGGATTCCGACCGAAAAACCCACACAGTTTGCTGAAAGCCGAAAAGGTCCAAACCTCGGGGGTTTCACGAAACGCCGCGGCGTTTCGTTTCAGGTGCGGAGTGATAAGACCTTTATGGAGAGCGGCGTGGAAGCCCAGCTATGAACCTGAAGCCAATTTTTGGGCCGCAAGATGATGATGGACTCCTGGACTCCTTTTTTTCGGGGTGTTGTTGCAACGGTTGGCAATGACTCAACATGTTCCAAAAGATGTTTTTTGTTCAGTGATGTTTGTTTTTTTGTTTAAAGCTGATATTGTTGAGAAACATATACATACTCTTTGAGGAAGATGTGATTTTTGAAGTGATATCATCTTAGCCACCGTCCGCAATTGATGGAATCATACCCGAATTGTACCCTGTGTTGTGGCCTTCTACTGTATATATTATTCTATTATATTCCTTTGTCACATGTCGGGGGTTCATTATGGTACCAATGCCGGGCAACAGCACGGTATGTAGCTTCCCTTCTCTAATGTAGACATTTCACGGTATGTTTTCTTTTCTGAACCCTTTCATTTCAAACATTTCGAAATCGAAAATGTTTGTCTCACTCACCTTAATGTGCAAATCTAGGCTCTGACTGAACTCTTTCATGGAAGATATCTTGCACTGTCATCCATGTCATCTATCCCATTCCAGTCCCCACATGTTGGATAGAAATCGGTATGTCGTAACGATTTCTCCAACGGGGAAAGACCAGAAACCCGCAGCGGTCTCCACAAGAGGTGCTTATTTTGCCTCCTTTATCGTCTCTCTTGGCCTTCATGGTTTTCTTTTTGGCCTTGCAGCGCGGTTTAGACGAAAAAACAGCTCGGCGTTTTTGGCCTTTTTGTGTGTTTGGCGAAATCCAAGACTTACCCTTGGATCATCCCAGATCAAACTATAAAATCATCGAAATCCTTTCCTGGACCCTCCAAGGGTCTGAAATTTGAGCCCCTTAACCACCAAAAACGGACCTGGGGACTGAAATTTGACACCCAAACGGAGGGTCCAGCTTTGCCGTTTCTTCGTTTATACGGTGATTTTTGTTACTTTCTATCATGGTATTAATCACAATTTGTTGACTCCCACCATTTTGGGAGTCAAGATTTGTGCTAAAACAACTTCCATTCGGTTCAAGTTCCCGTGGTTTCATCGCATTTCTCCAGGTTTTGCAAAGCGATCAAGTCATTAGTGATGTAAAGACCTCCCAGCGATGTTTTCCAGAAACGATGAAAAGAATCTTCCCAGGAGGCAAATATACTGACTACTTGGATGATCATCCCAGTAAGTAAGTGGTTAGTACCCCCTATTTACAAGCCATTTAGGCCATTTGGAAGGGGAACAACCCTAATTGAGGGACTTACTCACCATGGTTATTAACCACTTACAAGTCCTGGGATGATCCTCCAAGTAGACACCCCTCCTTGTAGGCGACCTGTGGTGGATTGGTAAAGACGATGGTAGTAAAGATCAAGTCATTGCAGTGGATGAATCCTCCATACCCACCTGAAGTTGTTTCCAGTGAGAAAAAAAACCCTGAAAAATGACCGAAACCCAATAGGAAAGGCTTGTTTGCCAATCAGCATTTTTAGGGGCTATGTATGTTAAACTTCGGGGGCTCCTGTTCATGTGCACCTTTTACAAGTCAATCGCAACAGGGCAAGTGGCGGCTGACAGTGTGTATCACTAATGTTATGAACTAAGTATAATAATGTCATCTCATGCAACTTGAAATTATCCAAGCTCGATTTTCTGTATAATCATCTCCAAACATCTAAAAGGGTTAGTTTCATGGATGTTACATTTAAGCACTTCATCCAATGGGTGCTACATCAACCCTGAGTGAAGTAATTTTCATTGAAAGCCGCGCAAGACCACTCAGGTATTTCACTCCTGAGATGAAAATTCTTTCAAGCTTTGTCACTGGGACCTTGGAAGGAAATGGGTTTTCGAAGTGCTATTCCTTTACTCTTTCACCAGCGGGTTATGGGAACTGTTATGTCAGTTCCCTGGGATTTTTGTGGGTTTTGTTTTCTGAATGTGGAGATTTTTTTTGTTCGCAGTCACTTCAAGGTGAAATCACCCCAGTTACCTAATTATAAGGCCAAATTTATAGGGGCCCCATAACTCCATTTATAACTGGATCCGGGGCCCATCTTGTTTGGTTCGTGAACGAATTTTTTGGGTTCGCATCACTTGGGAAGTGGATAGACATGTGTAAAATCCCATCAGGTCCAGTTTGGGACGAGTGACTGGTATATTGCCTCGCTACTGTAGATGAATGGTTGATTTTTTTAAAGGTATACATGTATACCCACTAAGAAACGATCACATATCCCACCTTTGGAAAAGGAACATCATCTTCAAAAGTGATTTGGGAAGGGATATGTTAGTTTGCAGGAGGGTAGATAAATATACCAGTCCCATATGAATCCCAGGTTTTTTTTAATACTTGAGTCAAGGGACTTGCTGCGACATTTTGTCAAAGCAGTTGAACGTTGCATCTACAGAGATGGATTCGATTTTTCGTGAACAGGGGCGGAGTTTATGACGCTGTAAACCGCCACAGTTTGGACGTTTTGCAAACAAAGTTAGGTATGCTTTGGTAAGTTTGGTAGATGCTATGATATGTGATGAACATATGATGAGTTAAGATGTTCAAAAGCATATCATAGACATTTCCTCACTGATTACTATAAAAGTTTAAGACACATTTTGGGGTGTTTACCGGAAATTCCTACCCCAAGTGTAGGGTAGCAAATGCTCCAACGTCTTAGCCAATTTCCATGGGTCCCAGGGGTTAAGGCCGTCCAGAAAATGCACCGTCCATGTACCTCCAACCGAGGATTCTAAGCCAGTGCTGGTCGTGGGCTCTGGTCCTAGCGGCCTTTCAGCTGCCTGGATGCTTACCAGGAGTGGACGCAAGGCACGTTCAGCCGAAATGGCCCCGAGGTCGACCCCTTCGTTATGATCGTGAAATAAATGAGTGACATGGTAGTAGCCCAAAATAATGGCCCTTAGAATAAGTGGGTTTCAATGGGGTGATATTTCGCAGTGATAACCCTATTTATGACTGGTAGGGGCCCACCTTGCAGGGTTGGCGATGTGTTAAAAAAGAAAGGGATCAATTTTTATAGAAGCCCATGGCGGATCCATGGGACGAACGGCATATTGCAGCTACATGAATGGTTGCTGCATGAAAATGTAGGTAGGTAAACATGTCATACATGGATCCTGTGGATTAGGTTTTGATATACGATATGTGATTTTATTTGTTTTTATTTGTGTGTGTGTTTTTGATGCCGCTGATTTTGATGTAGAACACTATCATGATCGTTATATATATTATGTATACGTATATGTATAATATATATATATATATACAAGTCTCCTGCACATATACATACCTTTACAGATGCACATACGATCATATGTTTCAAATTATACATATACCGATGTTTTGTATATGTACACATATATGTATCTATATCATTCATAATGGGATATATATATATATTTATGATATCAAGAAGAACACATGTACAACCACTATGATAACATCATACACATACTTTACACAATAATATAATGCATATATATAGAATGCGTATCCTTATTTTTGTATCATACACATTCATACCTTTATTTGATACATCCATAGGTGTATATATATATATACATTAAATATACTATAGAAACCTTCATACCTGCATCCCTCATGTGAACAGATGTTGCCTGGATCCTGCAAATTTATATCCAAGTTCCATGTTTCCATGTTTCCGCTTCGTACCTTTGAGTTGTGTCACCGGACCTTACCTTTGGGTACTACTGGGGTTTGTTGACTGAGATGTTATCCCCGATGCTTTTCTACTCGGCCTCGCCATGTTTTCGAAGGTGACGTTGCTGGAAGCAACCAACGATGTTGGTGGACATGCGAAGACATGGGTTGATAAAGATAGAGGTGTCCTTGGTGGGTACGCGACGGGATGCGTCGGTGCAAGAAGCTTAACAGATTTGAGTTGGTATGAGCATGTTTGAGCGATATGTATTTACTGATTTTGTATTTATGATGTGAGCAATGCAGAACACCCTGGTTGGTTGGGTTATAAAGGGATTATACTACCCAGGTATATAGGGATTATGATAAACCATTATAAGGATCCCTATTAACCAACCAGTATAATGGAAAGTAATACGTTTTTTTTTTCGTGGCTCATGTAATTATGTGTGTATCCAATTCTCATGAGGAGAACGAGCAAATGCTGTCAATATCAGAAAGTTTGCACATAGAGACCAAAAGTGGAAGGTGTTGCTTTTACTGTACAAACCTTTTCCTTTTACAACTAGAGGATTTGAGATTCTACTGCCTGGGGAATCACCCTATCATCCAAAGATAGCCGAAGAGTTGTGCATCGGCTTTTTTTCCAACTGTTCTCAAAGATTTGGTGTTTGGGTTTTTTCTGTTGAGGGTTGAGACATATTCGAAATGGACATCCGTGTTTTTGAAATGAATGGGGTGGTGGCAACTCAAACATTTTTTATTTTCACCCCGAACCCTGGGAAAATGATCCAAATTGACTTCCGCATATTTTTCAGATGGGTTGGTGAAGAACCATCAACTAGTCTACCACGGCTTACAGTCACAATCAATATCATGTTACCTATCTAGTCCAAATCCACCGGACGGTTTGTTTCAAGCTTGCGCTAAACAAAAAACATGTTGAAGGTGTTTAAACTGTGATTTGTGAAAGTTTTTACATATCACAATCCTATCGCAACCTTGAGGGGCCGTATAATTTGCATTTATGTAGCATATGTTTATAAAGAATATACAACTGATATCCAATCTATCTATCTATCTATCTATCTATCTGTCTATCTATCTGTTTCTATCTGTCTATCTATCAATCTACCTATCTATCCACCTATCTATCTATCTATCTATCTATCTATCTATCTATCTATCATTCTACCTTTTGCTTCCGTGTCATCTTTTCGCTGGTCTTACCTTTTTTGATTCTTTGGCTGACGGTCCCATGGCAGAGACTACAAATATGATCTTAAACCATGAATTTGCGTTTTTTTTTAAAAAGATTTTGTGGTTGTATGTAATTACTTGCAAGATTGAAAACCCACTTGCCGATCTTTCTATATCAAATCATTATTTGACATCGTATCCAAACCTTGTTTTTCCATGTCCTATCTTATCTGAGCGGCTCTGATTCGTGTCTTAACCCACCAAAATTGGAAGTCTCGTGGATACACATTGACTAAACAGAATCAATGTCTAGGTGGTGGCAACTCAAAGATTTTTTATTTTCACCCCTACTACCTGGGGAAATGATCCAATTTGACTTCCGCATATTTTTCAAGTGGGTTCGTTCAACCACCAACTAGTTATTGTATCTCTATTGTTCCATCATTCATCATTGTCTTGTATTGGTTGGACAGGAGAACGGCCAATTGACATTGGCTGCATTTTTTAACAATGCTGGGACCTTAGTTTTATGGCTGGTCAACCACCCCCCCCCCCCCAAAAGGTACCCAATGGCAAGTAAGGGTTTGGTAAGGCCTTATTGAAACCAATGGTTAATTAATAAGACCTTCGGAAGGCCCTACTTCTGGCGGGTGTACGTTAGCCGGGGGGTTGGTTGACCATGATGGTTGCACCTTTCAATTGCGCATCGTGTCAAGGTTGACCTTGCGCTGTGTGTTGGTGTTCAGCAGGATCCATATTCTGATTGTTTGCCATTGGAATTGATTGCTGTTGTTTCATTTCAGCAGTTGGAGTATACTATAATATCAATGTATTATATATAATTATATATTATATAGGTATATATAAAAAAAACAAATATATATATATATATATACATGTATATACATAGAGGATCTACCCTCCACCCGGCAACAGTGGCAAATAAAGGTTTATAAGGATTCCTTACGAAACATGTAATGTCATCCTGCTGGTGACTGTGACTGGGTGGGGGATAGATCGCATATACACTGTTTTGAGTCTTCGGACTCTAGCAACTGATATTCCTTAGTAGTTCCAAGTGAGGTGATAATTTATGATTTGTTAGTCGAGCAACAATAGAAATGACTCTTCTCAAGCAACAGTATGCCTTGTCAAGCCATAGGAATTTGCAAACAGTTCAGAAGACACAAAAACATCTTCCAATCATCAGTTGATCAGGTGTTTGCGCGATGGGATGGGTATATGATAGAAAGCAATAGCATCTTCATTTGCTGCAATCGTTTCACAATACTAAGACGTACCCTAGACATCTAAATACCTCCTGAGAAGGTGTTTTAGGTATTTTTTGCAGCCAGGAAATCAAGAGCTGCCCCTTCCACATGTTCATCCTCTGCTGAGGTCCACTACTACAAGTACACGAATTTCACGTCGTACTTTGGTTACCCCTTGCATGGCACAGCCCTGAATACTTCGGGCGCATTCAACGGTAGACACTTGGATCAACGTAAGCGATGGGAAAATTGCGGAAGGAGCTAATTCGCATTTGTGTGTTGGTTATTTTCCATACCATCCATGTATGGTACATTTCCCTACATTTACCATAAATATCTACGAAATGTAGGTATGTCACCATACATGGATCCTATGGGATATTTTTGATCTTCACCCCATACTTTGGGGAAGATTCTCATTTTGACTACGAACTATTTTTCAATGAGGTTGGTTGAAACCACCTTCTAGTCGTCTTACATGATGACAAAAACATGCTGCGATGTATCCCTGAAAAAAATATGT